>JAMZAV010003158.1:0-141278 GCA_024449915.1 Sweltsa coloradensis
GAAAACAGAACACAGGCTAGCTTGTTGAGCACATGGATAAAACTCAGTCCTTGCTCAACATCCTAAGAAGTGGTCATTGATCGGGGGGGGGGAGTAGGCATGAAAACCCTTGCCACGTTAGGAGTTTCTTCTCTAGAATGTTACGGGAAAGCCATTGAAATTAATAAACGATCTCACAGTCTAAATAAACAGCAGATAGCCAACGTTTATCTGTCAACGTGAAACCTGCAATTTCAGGATACATGTACAGCCACATAGGCTGGCTGTGAAACAAGGGACCTAACAACCCAACGCCCAGTTAGTTCCTGCAGATGATCTGTGCAAGTAAAATACATCTACAGTCGATGACAAGATCCATCGACGAAAAGCAATATGAAGGACATGTAGTGACTTTCCTTCTTTCTTTGCAACGTCAGCTTTCGCAGTGTTCTTTGAGTGTTTTTAATTTCCATATGTGGGCCGCTGATTTCTATTTGTTTATGATTTTTGTTGTATTTTGTTTTGCACCAAGTTTTGTTTCTGAATTTATCATGTTTAATGTAGGGTGTTTCGTTTTTATATATTATTTTGTATTGGCCCTGAAGAGTGGTGAAATTTCTTACGAAACGCGTGTGGGCCTAATGTGAATAAACGTGCATTATAACCGAAAACGTAGTCTCATTAATTATATCGGCCACGAAATATCCAAAAACATATATATATATATATATACATTTTGATGATTATGTTATTTGGTGTCCAGTGAATAGCTCGATGAAGGTGGAGTTTACTCGATCACGCATTTACTTCCCGCTGACGTTTCGATAGAACACCGATCCATTAGAGATGATAATAGCTAGGCGGATTAGCCTAACAATTAGGGGTTTTGTGGTAGAGGGATGAATTTGGAGCTGTAATTCTCACAACTAACATTATAAAGAAAATTGCCTCGAGGAGCCTGAAAAAATCCATCCGGTTAAGGGGGTGTGAAGGGGGTGAAAAGATGGCATTTTTTCAAATATTAAATAAAATCAAAAATCAAACAAATTTTGAGCGCGTAATATTACATAAATATTACATATTGTAGATAAAGAGTCGCAAATTTAATAAAAAAAATATATATCTACCATATATGTATATATAACTAGATTTTGCACCCTTTTTGTCTGTGGGTGTAAGGAATGAAAGAGGATTGGGGAGTGGTTTTTGGGGGAGGGGGTTTTTTTCGCAAATTTACCCATCTGTGCCTGGGAGGATTAGCTACCAGTTACGGGTTAAGTGATGGGCTTGAATTTTGTCTAAACACTCAAGAGAATGATCTCAAAAAATTGGCCCGAGGAGCTCAAAAAAAAGTTGCTTGCTTAAAGGAGAAAGAGGGGGTTTACTAAAAGGGTTGATCAAAACGAAAATAAAGAAATCCGTATTCAAACATTATTTTACAGACGCCATATTAATGTTGTATTGTAGATTAAGGTCTAAACTTAATTTAAAAAAATTAAAATTCACTCATATATGTAAATCTGCCAATTAATGCGCCCTTTGTTTCCCACCATTTTCTAAATTTCCTCAATATTACTAAAGTGTATCGTGCGACCACTCTTTTTGTCACAATTTTCCTAATAGATTACGAATTAGGACAAAACACGAAAATTTTGTGATGCTTTGAGGCACTTTTACTCAATGGACGGGGGGATCTCATTTTAACAAATTCACTCAATTTTAACGGAAAAGTGTATCGTGTACCACTATGCCGTTTTGTTCAATTAATGCCACTTTAAAAAAGGATAAAAAAGGTTTTTAACACCTTAAGTACAGTTTCACTCAATGGACCTTTGACCACATTTTACAATTTCACATAATCAAAAAAAAAACTCATTTAACGAAGTGTGTCCGGTGTGACCACTCGTTTTGTTCAAGAATTATGCTTTCATAAGAAAATTATAAAAAAAGTTTTTAACACCTTAGGTAGCAGGTTTTCACTCAATGGACTCTTTGACCCGCATTTTCAAAGTTTACTGCAATATTAACGAAAGTCTATCATTGATGGCTCGTTTTGTCTCAAATTATCCTAATAATACGAATTAGGACGAAAATAAGATTTTGTCCTTACACTTTGTCATACATACTTTTTAAAATGGGTCAAAGTCCATTGAGTGAAACTGTACCTAAGGTGTTTAAAAAACTTTTTTTTATAATTTTTCTTATAATAGGCATAATTTTTGAACAGAGACGGTGGTCACACGATACACTGTTCGTTAAATTGAGTGTAACTTGTAAACAGGGGTCAAAGTCCATTGAAGGTGAAACTGACCTATAGTGTAAACTTTTTTATCCTTTTTCTTACTATGTGGCATAATTTTGAACAAAACGAGTGGTCACAAGCGATCACTTTCGTTTTCGTTAAAATGAGTGAATTTGTTAAATGAGATCAAATTCCATTGAGTAAAAATGTACCCAAGCATCACAAATCTTGTTTCGTCCTAATTCGTGATATTAAGGAGATTGGTGACAAAAGAGTGGTCGCACGATACACTTTCGTAATATTGAGGAAATTTATGAGAATGGGAAAGTGCGCTTAATCTGACCCAGATTTACATATATGGGTATAATTTTACATTTTTAATATTAAAGTTTAGACCTTATCTACAATACAACATTAAATATGGCTGATGTAAATATAATATTTGAATACGTATTTCTTTATTTTAGTTTTATCAACCCTTTTAGTAACCCCCCCCTTTCTCCTCTAAGCAGCAACTTTTTTTGAGGGCTCGCTCGGCTAATTTTTGAGATCATTCTTCTGAGTGTTTTAGACAAAATTCACGGGCCCTATCACTTACCCGTAACTGGTAGGAGCTAATCCTCTCCGCTAGAGTGGGTAAATTTGTGAAAAAAAGTACAAAGGCGTGCAAAATCCTGGTATATATCCCATTATGTTGATATATAATTTTTTTAATTAAAAAATTTGGACTTTTTCTACAATATGTCTAATTTTGTAATCTTAGATCAAATTTAGTTTTATTGTGAATTTTTTTTTATATTTTGAAAAATGCCATTTTTTCACCCTCCCACCGCCTTACCGATGATTTTTCATGGCTCCTCGAGCTAATTTTCTTATAATGTTTGTTCTGAGTATACAATCCAAAATTCAGCCCTCTACCACAAACCGCCTAATTGTTCTTTTGTATTTTCCCTTTAATCCGCTGACTATAATGGAAACCTGCGCTATTAGAACACATAATAATTGCTCCCAACTTTTTTGGGGACCGCTAATGTTGCCTCCTCAAATTTATTTTAAATTAATTTTGATTTATTAATCCACTAGCGATTTTCTTTCATACTGGCCATGCAATTTGTTGCGGTTTTTGATTTCGTTATAGCACTTCTAGTGGGGTAACTCGTTAGAAAATAATCAAATGAAAAGACTATTTAAATCGCAATGATATAAAATTTGCTCCAAGTGTTTATTTGAACTAGTGATCGCAGAGACGAAGTCTTACAGACACAGTCGAACGGGTCTTGATCGTAAATACAATTGTCTTGTAAAATGCCTGTTTTTTGTTTGGTCCGCATACGGCCGAAAACGATTGAAACAAATACATCGAAATTGTTAACAGACATCCGTAGCAATAAACTTAGAATCTGATACAAATGATCAAAATCGATTGTGATTTAAACCTACAAAAAAGACAAGAATAAAAAATTTTAAACATAGCTGAAATGTGTATGTTTTAATTTAACGACAATGCTTTGTTCTCTGGAATTTTTTTTTAGATCGAATCTTTTTGAAAGACAGGCGGGTGATCACTGTGTACCTAATCTCACAACGACTCAAGGTTACCTCAAAATTCCGCTGGAGATTGAGTAAACGCTTTCAATATTTACACGTATTTGGTACTGGCTGTTTTCCTATGCATTTCAAAAATATGTTAGCATATTTAATTTTTTTGCAACAATCCAGAAATAAAAAATCTATCCGATTGTTGTTTGAACCCGGGTCGCCTCACATCCTTCGGTACAAAGCGCCTATTAACAACTAGACTAGGAAAACGCTTAGGTCGTTGTTAGACTAGTGAGCAAGCGCTGTGTTGAGTTCCCGGAATTTGCATTTTTAAGTTGATTGATATTATTTCCAGTTATTGATGAGAGTATGTGGGTATAAGGGCGCGTCAACTGGTAAGGTCACAATGCGCCACTGTAGCCTATGATAGGCTATAGAGGATAGACCCCATGCTGTCTAGATCCAGAGCTGTAGGAACGGGGAGGAAGTGAATGTTTAACCGGGTACTCAACGCATGGTTCACTCACTCATCATCTGATCGACTTTGGCGTTTCCTAGTTTTATTAATGAGCGAAGCGAAGACTTGAATTTCACTTATCGCCGATAAAATAGGTGCTCAAGTGTTATTATTTTTATTTTTTGTGGGGGGGGTCTGATTTGTTCGCGGCGCTACCGGTAAACGCATGCGATCGTTGACGAAAATTGAGGGGACGCTTCGCATCTCTGAGCTTAGATCTGCCATTTTGTGTACAATCGAAGAACTATTAATCATGACTCGTACTCTTAATAACGATTAATGTTCGATATTAATTTATATTTCCGTGATTTTGTTGACCCGCGACCGGCACTACTACTCCGAAAGTGTGTGAATGAAACTTTGTGGGAACGTTTAAAATCACTAAGTAGATATGTTAATGATTTAAGGACCATCGAAGAAATATTTTCTCAAAGAAATCATACTTTTAGAACAACGATAATCAACCATAAAAGCTCATCCAGCAACGCGGCCTAGAAAAGCGTTAGCGAAGTGTCCTTAAGTATTTTTTACAGTGCGTTAAAATAGATTCTAACCAAATTAGTGATTTTAAAATCTTAGTTTTTACTTATTATTTTTGATTAAATGTAATTAAACCCTTATTTTAGTACGCACTTCCGTTGATATTTTTGGTAGATTTCTATCGCGTAGGTATTATGAATAATTCATAAACGAAACGCTTGCACATTGTCCGAAGTATGGCTAGTTTTTGTGTCTCCCTTGTCTAGGTCTTACTGTGACTTGTCTAGTTATAGCACAGTTGTATGAAACGTTACATTGCAAAATTAAATCAATGGGCATTAAAATATATATATGGACACAATTAACAACCAATAACAATCAATATAAATTATAATATGTAATATTGTAAATATGTTCTAAGAAGAAAAAACGCGAGAGATTTTCATGCACAAGAAATGGGGTAGTGGTCATATCATGAGTTCTATTGTTACTATGAAAATAGAACCACAGCATACCTGTAAAAATACCATGAGTTTCCTTGCATCTACAAAATTAAAAAATAATCATTTGCATTTATGACCTCACGACGATATTAAATTGTGACGTGGCGGATCCATGATATTGCGAAGCTCTGCGATCAGTGGCTCAAGAGAACGAGGTCGGCGCCTTTGTGCGTGGTCGTGGCAACAGTGTAAGCGAGCTGGCAACAGAGTTTGTTCATATTTATCACCTATTCAGGACCTCGTAATCGATAAACGCGTAAAGTGCATACACACCCAGAGCAACTTGAGTGCTACGGTACTAATGTTATTTAAAAAAAAAAAACACTGTGAACTGCAATATATTTTATTGTTTTGAATTTGTTTTTTGAGTCCTGGATAGATATTGCCAGGGCGATCGCTCTGCTAATCGAAATGACGAGGAATATATAAAAGTACATCTCGCAAAGATCGCTGCTAATAGAGGTTATATCACTGCCATCCGAAACTAGTGGCGAGCTCTGGGGCTGGGGGACTAATCTCCCTTCCCTTTGACGACCCCTCCCGGACGACGACGACATGGGGACGACGACGACAATGACGACCACGCATGAAACGCTTTTCCTTTCTCACCCTAATACCCGTAACTGTTCTAACTAGCATGGACATTCCTCCCGATATCCCCATAGGCTGAGAGTGCGCATCATGCCCTAACTAGTTGACTATACAGCTTACAAGTTAATCTACATAAAATATGTTTTCTGCCTAGCTATGTTGTATTATGTTCTTCGTGCGTTACTTATTTTTGTCAATTCACTGAGCTTATTAAACACTACTCGAGTGTTTTTCTTCTTCTGACTGTTCGAGCTCTTACCGGGAAAAACGGCATGCGATCTAGAAAATTGTAGGGGTCCTTCGAAATCGCTGACTTAGACTGCCACGTTTTTGTTAGCAATCGAGAAATATTTCTCATGATATGCGTACTTTTACGATTTTTTTCTATTTTTAATGCGATGTTTTCGTGACATTTGGTCGATTTTGACCAAACGGGTGGGGCTACAACATTCATTTTTACATGGACTTAAGGTAATGGTGTACAGTGGCTTTTAAAAAAAAAAACGGTGAAAAAGTTAGCCGGATATCCAATAGTAAATAAAAAGTCTTTTAATATAAGTTTTTTTTGAGTGTTTAAGAATTACAGTAACTATAGAAACTTGACAAACACCTACAACGCGTACAAAAGGCAGATCTTAACGCTCAGATAAATAAATTCTTAGATATTAGTATAAACCTAGGCACTATTGCTTTCATTATAAAAAATTGTCCTAATGTAACAAAAATTATTTGTAAATGGAACTTGAAAAGTAAAGAGACCTACTAGCATACTAAAAACTACAAAAAGCTCATCCATCAACGCTACTTAAAAAAGTGTACGTAAGCCCTATTAACCACATAGTAATCAACAAAACCATGTACATTTTACACATTTTTACTAAATGTTTAAATAAAATAAATAAATAAATAAATAGATAATTGGTTTAGAGTATACCTACTCTGTCATAAATTGAATTTCATTGGCAACATTAAACAAAGTGACCGAGCCAACCCTGTAGCTCGACGCAGTCGACAAGTGAGCGATAACCTAACCAAGATCTTTTTTATATAGGAAATATAGCTAGCTAAAGCAGTGTATGAACAGTGCGAACAGCCGCGGATCAACCGCCAGAATCACAAGGGCCGACTCAGAACACTTTGAATTTTATTATGTGCCTCGTTGTTTAGGACGGCTGCTCAAAAGTCACCGGTTACCAAAATTCCTATAACAAGAACTGAATGGACTAAGTCCAAATCAGAAGTTATAAAACTTCTGACTTTGCGGGATCGAACCCTGATCCTTCTGTAATGGAAATAATCCAAAAAACTTGGTATATAAATAGGTCATTTTGCAGATTGAAGGGGCTCTTACAAAAAAAAAATACCACAAAATTCTACAGCATAATACTTCAGCGAAAATGACCGTGTTCAAAAATAAATCTTGTAGCTGTGATTATTTTAAAAGAATTTTTAAAAATTTGATATCCTGAAATTTGCGAAAATGACATTTTGGTTGAATTTCTTACATCACTTGTACGCTTCTTTTTTATTCGCATAGATACAATAGCATCATACCAGATCTAAATGGTCTTTATAACATCGTGCCTTCAACTGTGCCATAATACACCCAAACCGGCAAAAATATCATCAAAAATCAACACCTTCTTGTATCAGTTCATTTTGACCGAAAACGCACTTGCCCAAAATACAAAACAAAATATCTGACTTCCGAAATAAGGCTATAGATAGAGTACGTCAATTATGGCAAAAAATATTTGTTTGATCAAAATTCTCCAAGGTCCACGGACATAAAGATCGTCCGCATATATCCTAGCTCGAAAATACCAGTTTAACATTTTTGGGGGTCATGTGGACACGAAATTTGTTTCCTGATAAGTTTTTTTTTTTTTTTTTTTTTCCCCTATTCTAAATTCATGAACTATTTTAACCTGAATGAAATGTATGTTTTGAGTTTAGCGGGTGAATCGCCCTTTAAGTCTAAGGTAGTGTCACAGTTGTTATTCACCATGGCATTGTTTATTTTATCTGGTCAACAATATGTCAAGATTCAATACCCTGAGTATTTATGTTGTGTGAAAAATCTAAGACGCATACTCTTAGCCGTATTCATCTCTCCATTTAAATATATCGCTAGAAAATTTATTATAATTATATTTTAGTTAAACATACTCAACTCAATATTCCTACCGATAAAAAAAAAAAAACAATATTGACTTGACGCTAGGCGCTCGACTTGATTTGGTTCGGGAGGGCCCGGATTCGAATCCCGTCGAGACCGGCATCCTACTGAAGGTTTTTTGACTTTTTTCCGAGGTTTTCCTCAGTCGTTGAAGGCAAATGCAAGGGATTGAGTCCTCTTAGAATAGCCCCTCGGAATTCCTTCACAATGTCCTATCCGCAATATCACATCGGTTAAATCTGATGTGTATAACGCAGCTGGTATCCCTACAAAAAAACTATTAAATTCTCATATTTCTGGATACCTCCGGTCGATAATCATAATTTATTTTACCTTTTCGAGTTGATTCCTTAAAGATGTTTACTCCTCTCAGCTCAAAATATCTTTCAATCAGCTAACTAGTCAATGAATTTATCAATTATTAGAAATTATTGGTCGCATCGGCAAAAAATCTCCCATAACAAATTACATGGGACGATCTTACTGCCCCGTGAACCTTGGAAGATTTTGAACAAAATATGACTGCATTTTTGCCGTACTCTACAGCCTTTTCTGTAAATCCTCTTATATTTTGTTTTGTTATTTGGGCTAGTGTTTCGGTCAAAATACGCTGATTCAGAATAAGTGTGATTTTGGAATGCATATTTTTGCGTGTTTGTGTGTATACTTATGCCACATTTTCAACACCTATATTATATAGGGCCATTTTGAGATTGGTACGATTATCTTGTATCTACATAGAACAAAAGAAGGCCCGATTAAAGCCGATTTATAGAATTTTCTAAAACGCCAATATTCGCAAATTTCTGGTAAAAACATTAAAATTCTTGTAAAATCACAGTTAGCAAACAAGATAATAATTTTCAACGGTTTTTTAGTGTATCATTATGAATATATTATGTGTAAAAAAAAATTTTTAAAAAAATGGGGGGTAATAGCCCTTTAACATCATCATCTTATACTGTATACCAACTTTCTCTTCATTCAGTTATCCATAAATATAGTTGATGACCGAAGCGAAGATTCCATTACCTCACTGGGGAAAAAATCCGAATGCATTTCTGTTTTTTTCTTTTTTCTGTTTGTATATTATTGTGTGTTTGTTAACCCGATTCGCAGGCTAACCGATACTCCAATTACGATGAAATTTTATGGTTGCCTTCGAAATCTCTGAACTTAAAACTGCCACGTTTTTGAGCGCAATCGGAAAATTATTTCTCATTAAAATCGCAACTTTACGATTTTTTTTCGATTTAAAAAAAAATTCTTCAACTTATAACACTATATACATACTTAATTCCGATTTTACATGATTTCGTGGGGGGGGAAACAGAACTTAATTTTATGATCTTGTATTGCCGTGTGGAAATTTGAGCGCAATCGAAAACCTATTTGTATAAAAGCGAAATACTCTAACATTTTTTTGTTTATTTTTAAACAATTCTTTGACTATAACACCTGACATGCTTTTATCCTATTGTAATGATTGGTGAAAAAGAACCTAATTTTATGAAATTTTATATATTCATGTGAAAATTAGTGCGCAATCGAATAATATTTCTCTTATGAAATGTCATATTACGATTTTTTTTCCTTTTTTTGTAAATTGATTATTACAAAATTTAAAATTTAAGTTATTTTTAATTTAATTTAATTTAATTTTAAAAATAAACTTTCAACTTATAATGATTTTTAGGCAGACAACAGAAAATCCGCATAACACATGCAGATCTCAATCACCAATTACGCTGCATCCAACAACGCGGCGGGACTAAAGCGTTTTCCCGTAGTAATTTCATTATGGTGATGAATTGTAGTAAATTCTGATAATAATTGCTTATAACAATTAAACTCTGTTGATCATGTTTTGGCTATGAGGGTATTGGCATGCCATAACCTACAACTGGTATCCTGTCCTCGGCATGGGACAAGTCACCCAAATATAAATAATTATAATAAGATCTCGTCGATGGCAGAAACGCTAGACGTGCCCTAACATGTATAATTTCATGAGAGGACGAATAGTAGGCGCTAAATTTTTTAGAGATTTGGTCCAGGTGCATAGTTTTGACGCGAAACGATATTGACACGTGACAACACCACCATATATGAAGAATAAATGTTCCGAGAATAAAACAATAACTGTATTATACCGGCGCCTAATAAGTGGCGCCTGGTGATATCGAGTTATTATGTAAATCAATAGTATGTCGTTCGGAGTTTGAATTCATGGCTCCTACACTAATTTTTAAATAAATTGGCAGTTATTGATTATTACTATATAATAGATAGTTTATGATTTTCGTCCATAGATAAATACATAATACATATATTTAATTAGACTCAATTTAACACTGTAACAGTCAGGTACCGTAGACTAAGATATAATATAGATTAATTTATTAAATATTATAATTACATAAGTAGTAGAATATGTGATGGCATAATAATACGATTGGTTATTACTACAATAATTATAGTAGAAGTTAGAATGCCATCAGGCCTATACAATAATAGTGATAATTAGTCATTACTCATTAGAATATAGGCCTAGATACAATAATAATGATAATATGATGATACACAATTATAGTATTGGGTAATTATAATTCAGGTCGATAATCACATTACATTGTGATTTTGATGTTGTGTTCACAAGTGTTTAGATACTATTATCTTCGCAAATATGCGCTAGAGAATAGTATCTGTCCTAGTAGGGAGATTCACTACTTATTTTGAAACTATTTATGTGTAATTATTTTAATGTCTTTCGGGAGTTTATATTAATGATTTAATTTGTATATAGTTTAGAATTAAGTGTGAGCTAGTTTACTATTATGGTGGTCTATTGGATGTCATTTTTGTGCCGTGTTGGTGTGTAATGATTTCTATAGTTTTTTCTAGTGACTGAAAGTTTTGTTAACAAATAGGACTGATTTAAGGTGTCTATATGCCAGTATAAGGTAAGTATTTTAGATTTTGAAACAAAGGTTGTGCATGTGGTTCTCGGTGCGGAGTTGGGGAAAAATATTTCTATTGCACGTTTTTGAATTTGAATACTTTGGTCATGGTGTGATGAATGTCCCCAGAATTACATCCGCGTATCTTATTCGACTTTCAAAAGTGCAAAATAAACTAGTTTTTATGTACTTACATTGTTGAATTTCTTATTTGTCTAATGAATAGGCAGGCTTGAGTTTAATTTGCCTGTCGAACGGTTTATGTTTAATTCCTGTTAGGATTCATCCATAAAAATGCCTAAAATTTAATGTCCTGCACCTTGAGATTGTGTGGTGATATTTTTATGTGGTTGAATTGTTATTTCATTAATCGGTTTTAAATGTCTTGAATTTTTGTATTGAGTGAAATTGAATTTGGTGAAGTTGGGATTAATTTATACTCGTAAACGCAGTTTATGCTTGCCGTTGTCTTCTCTGTTTGCTTTTCATTATTGAATGCTCCCTAGAACGGTGCCTGAATTAAAGAAGTAAGCATCATCTGCGAAAAATTCAATGTCGTCCATACAGAAAGAAGATCATTAATGAAAATAATTAAAGAATAGAGACCTACTATGGATCCTTAGGAACACCACATCTGTTTAGTAGACTAGGGATGCGGTTTTATTTCATTAAACCCCTTAGGTGTCGTACTTTTAGACTCTACGTATTGGTATTCTGTTACTTAAATCTGTTTTATAAGTTTTAATGCGATGCCTCACGTATACCAAATAATATATTTTATCTAGAGAATTTTATGATCAATACAATCAAATGCCGTTAGATAGGTCCGTAAAATACTTCCAATTACATTGATTTTTCCTTTCTAAAGCATTTACAAGTTTTACCAAAACCTGTTTTATTGTTGTGTGGCAGGTTTGATTTATTTTTTCTAACCCATTTTGGCTTTCTGAAAAAGTTGTTTTTTCTCAAGTATTTGGAATTCTATATGAATAAAGTTTTTCAAAATCTTAAGAAAAGCCGGTAGGTAGGGATATCGTGGTCTATAATTATCCTTTTTGTTGATCACCTTTTTTATAAATAGGGATTCTTTTTTGCGATTTTAAGTTTTATCGGGAAAGATCAGACTGTAAGCATTCATTAAAATATTATTTTAAGGGGTCTGGCTATAAATGGAATGCTATTTTTATCCCAAGGACCACTGGTATTCATCAATAGCCAGTAGACATTTGTTTTTAGACTTTTAACATTTCTAATATTTCTTTTTTCATTATCTATCCATGAAGATATGTGCATGATGTGTGATTCTTTTGAGATTTAACTAGATGGTCCATGAATGTTTCATTTTGGAGTTCAGTTTAGTGTCATTAGTGAGTTTACTTGCTATGTTCGTTAAAGTAATCGAAAACACTGTGCTACAATTTGGTGGTTACTCGGTAATTCCTTCATGTGTTTCTAGTTTGATGCTGTTGTTTGTTTTGGGTGGTGGATTGCGGCTCAACTGGATCATTTACTATTCCCATACCTTTTTGATCTGTGTTTTCACTATGCTCTATTTGACGCTTCATAGTATTTTATTTTTGAATAATTTCAATGTTTTCTTGTAGATTTGTTTATATGTTCGGTAATAACTTTTATGACGAGCTGTCATAAAATGTAATGTCTTTGATAGAGGCTTTTACGTAGTTGCGAGACATTTTTAGCCCTTGTGTCAACCAGGAGTATTTTTAAATTATGTTTACATTGATTTTTTCTTAGAGGAAAGTTGTTTCTGAAATGTAATTGAACTTGTTTATAATAGTTCTACATTCATTTACAGAACTTAGTGTTAGATCTGTCACAGTTTTCTTTTGCGAGTTGTTCTTTAGATCGCATATAGTGGGATCTTTAAATATTCTTTTATAGATAATTTTTTTTAAACTGGGGGAGGAAAGATTGAATGAAGAATGTATTTTTAATGTACAGTTTATTGTGATTAAGTTGTGCATCTATGATCTGAGATTCCACTAAGAATAACCTTTGTATTGTATTTAAAGTTGTGTGTTTGTAATATATTGTCTATTTGTGATGAGTGTTGTAATAGTATCAAATCTGGTGGGGTAGTTATTGTTGACTTTAGTTTGAAGGCGTCCTAGTAGATTGATTAGATTTTCCTTTTTTGATGATCTTTAAGGAAGTCTATATTGGAATCCCCTAGGATAACATGTCTTTATTTTCTTTAGATAGTTAATAAGGGTGGTTTCTAGTTCTTCGATGAAGTATCGATGTTTCCATTAAGGTGTAGTACGTATAATATAGGTGTTAATGACTACTATGTTTATTAACTTGTGTCTGAGTTTTTATTTCTATCCACTTATTTATATTCTTTTTCTGCTACTGAATTAAAATGTTTGTTCTTTCTTTTACATCCTTCAGTTTGTCTTCCTTACATATTGCCACTCCTCCATGTCTATGGGTATTTCTGCTAAGGCTGTTATTAAATGTGAAGTTGTTACATTTACTTGTGATATTTCAAAATCTCTCTTGCCAGTGTTCCGTTATACATAAAAATGTCGATATTAGTCCTTCACTTTCTTTCTTCATTTAATCAGGGCTATCTAGATTTAATGTTTTGTTCGGATGCACTGTATATTTTGAGGTAGAATCGTAATTTATTTATATCTCTATTTTAGTCAGTAGCCTACTTATTCCTTTTTTATGGGTTTAAACTTTTTTACTTTTAGTATGTGTGTTTACTTTAGGTATGTGGGTAGGGATTTTTTGGCTTTTGGGTAGGGGTTATGTTTAGGCCTACGGAGTGTTTGTATGTGTTGAAGTGTCCTAAAAAGGGTATAAAAGTGTGGTTAGTTGTTGAGTTCTCTCATGTTTAGGATCTGGTTTTTGTATCGAAACCTTTATTATTATATTATCATATATTTATAAATTTAATTAATATTAATTAATGCCAGAGCCATCATGGACGTCACATGCATTATGAATGAATTAAATGTCTAGAAAAGTTGTATGATGACGACCTCAAAAGATAAACATTTAGCACTTACTGGTCATGTGCATGACTCACATGGGACCGCATTTACGTTTTAACGGCTTTTGTGTAAAGACCTACTTGTAATGTGTGTAGTTCACAATCCGAACTCTAATTGTTTTGAAAAATCACGGACCTCACTCCTTATTAGTATTCACCCATACACAAACGCATGTTATCGAAAAATGATTATGATATTCGTTTTCCCTGACGTCATATTAGTCAAAGTCTTCATTTGGCCGCAATTCCTATCTCTCTCGTTGTGGCGTGTCTCAGAATGTCTGTGTTATGCACGGACCTCACTTGTTACGGTTTGCCAGTATGTGTGTGTTGTGTGTGTGTGTGTGTGTGTAGTGTGTGGTGTGTGTGTGTGTGTGGTGTGTGGGTGTGTGTGGTGTGTGTGTGTGTGTGTGTGTCAAGTGTGTTATTGAGTGGTCTGACTGTCCACTAATGAATTGCCTCAGCTGTTTTTGAAATGGTGATTAGATCGGTCTGTTTTACATCATTATCAAGACCATTCTTAATAATGTTACTGACCTGTAGTAAAATCCATTTTTGGTATGTGATGTCTTGCGAAAGGAGTACAAAGTGTCACCCCTCTGCCATACGTACTGAACGGTACTAATTTGACTCGGTTAAAGTGTCTAGTCAACTTCGTTACAGAACATTTTTTCTGAAGAAACAATATCAATTTCCTTAACACTGATTTTTTTTCATTATAGTTATTAGTCTGCAAGTCTAAACCTTTTCTGACTGTCACAATCCCTTCTCCCTGTGATAAATTAGTTACAACTGATTTTGAATGGCTTCGAGTTTTAGTAATAAAAATTACTTTGATGACTGATGCCGACGCAGGCATCCAAATGTCATAACGGATCTTATCAGAACTTAAAGGGGCTAAAACCCAAAATTACATTTTTTTCCATGGGTCGTATGGCACAATACTACACTAAATGACCGTTTTAAAATTATATCTTTGTACTGTGATTAAACATGCGATTTTTGAATTTTTTGATCCAGAAATTTTGCACAAAAAAAAATTGGTGTTTTGGGAAATTTCTAAATCGGCTTAGGCCTGCTTCTTTTTTGTCCGCATAGGATACTAGACCATAGTACCAATCTAAATGCCCCTTTATAACATCGTGTCTTGAAACTGTGCCCAAATATACCCTCAAAATGCAAAAATATGCTTCCTTAAAATCACACCCATCTTGGTAATCTGCATATTTTGACCGAAATACTTGCGCCAAATTACAAAACAAAATATATATGTCTAAAATTCCAGGAAAGGCGGTAGAGTACGTCATAACTGCTCGTGTATATTTTTTTTATATCAAAATCCTCCAAGGTCACGGGGCATAAAGATCGTCCCCATGTTATTTTCTATGGGATTTTTGCCGATGGGACCTAGCTCGAAAATGTCATTTTGACAATTTTTTTGGAGGTCATGGTGGCCCCAATAATTTTTCTGTTAGTTGCTAAATTCATTACTAGTTAGCCCGAATGAAATATTTTTTTGGAGTTAGCGTTAATACCCTTTAATATAATGTCCTTTATACCTATTGGCCCTGGCAACCATGACCGCATGACGATGGGAAAACGCCTGACAACTTGCAGCTTGTTCCTAATACCTCTAGTATGAGTGTCCACTTTAAACCATTGACACTGTTACCCCTAAAATTTTCACAGATTGGCATGGTTTTTAACATTTTTATTGAATTGAATAAACTGAAAAGGACATGTTTAGATTTGGTTACTTGTAATTGATGACGATTTTATCATTTAAAGCATAAGTTTAGACTGACACCGCACAATGAATATTATCGAGATCACCCTGTCAGCACACGTTCATCTCAGGCCCCGCAATGACCGCGAATACATGAGTGCAGTCGTCCGCATTACTGTCTTGATTTCCGATTCCACACACTGCGGGAGGTCTAACATATATAGAATAAAAAACAAGACCAACGGACAGAGCCCTGGGGATACCCCAGATGTACGTGCTCGGATGATGAAACCCCATCGTAGATTACTTTCATAATTCGCCGTGTCAGGAAAACTAGGCACTAATGCTCACGTTCAGGAATAGAGCCGGTTATTTGTAGCGTTGGAGTTTAATTAGTAAGTGCGCTTTGTGTGGTCTCGATCGAAATGCTGGCCCAATCTGAGTAATTACATCAATCGTACATCAATTGGTAATGGCAGTAATACAGATGAGCTAATGAGAATGTTTTGTTAAAGTAACCAGTGGAAACATCTAAATGAGGGCCAAGCACCCCTTGAAATTAAGATTAAAGGGAAACCAGCCCATGGTTAACAGCAGATATTAGGAAATCCATGCTAGGAGTAGACACTTGCGCAAGAGGAATTCAGGAATTTTTAGAAGGCCATCAACGTGGGGAGGATACGAAGAAAGTTAGAAATATGGTAAAGTAATCAGATTCGTTTTCTAAGTGCGTGAGCATTTTAAGTCTTCTTTTGATATGAATATTTCCCTTCAAATCTTTATGGTCGTTTATAATAAGTTGACAGGTAAGACAAATTGAAAAAGAGTGTAGCATAGCCTCATTGACAGAGAATGGGGTATCCTACACGTCTAATCCTGACATTTGCTGTTTGTGACAGAAAAGTTTTGTTGTGAACGATGTAGATTTTTCCAGTGAAATTGGTAAGTTTGAAGATTTAAATAGAAAAGAAGCAGATGATCTCCCGCATGTAAAGGTAACTAATGAAGAAGTCATTTCAGCAATTAAACGCCTTAAAATTAAAAGCTCGACAACACTTCAAGAGATTCCATGCATAGTATTCAAGAAATGCGCATCAATAGTCGGATTATTGGCGTATCTAATTTCCCATTTCTTTCTTGTAGGTGATTTCCCAACACAGCTGAAATTGGCAAGGGTAACACCTATTTATAAGGGTAAAGGTAAAAAGAGTGATAGGAATTCTTATCGACCTATATCAACTCTTCCAATTGTAGGGAAAATTGTTGAAAATATTTTGCACATGAGGTTATTACATGAAATGGATGCATCTGAAGGTTTTAGTGAAACCCAGCATGGTTTTAGGAAAGGTAGATCAACGCAAAGTGCTCTTCTAGCATTTACAGATTTTATCTATAAAGGGATTGACAAGCGGAATGGTAAGGTTGGAGCTGTTTTTGTTGATCATAGGAAAGCATTTGATTCAGTACCTTTTTTACCTCTTTTAATACAACTAAAAACCAGGTATAACATAAGTCCTTATTTGTTATCAATATTGGCGGATTACTTTTTAAAAAGAAAAATGTTTATCAATCTTGCAAAATAAAGTTCAAAAGTATACAATATATTTTGTGGAGTACCACAAGGATCAATATTAGGACCCCATTTATTTATTCTTTACTGTTTAGTCTTGCTTTATATTTATTTGTTTGTTATTGCTTCCAACTGGCAGTGTACTTTATTTACAAATCATTTTTGTTCTTATATACATTGTTGACTTTGTTTCCAACTTTTGCAGGCCTATGGCCTCTAGTAATTTCTCTCTTAATAAATATTTCTATTTATATTCTTTAAAGTGTTTAGAAGTTTATTTATTTTGTATCATAACTAGCTACAGCAACATCTACGGTGCCTATGATTTATACAGTCTTACCAGAGACACGTTATGGCCATTCGTGCACATAATGTTGGACCTCACCGGGCCGCATCAGATTGAGCTTTGCTAGTTCGAAGTCTAGGATTCGACGCCAGGCATTACCTGAGTCGAATAGACATTCTTCAATTCAATTTGGTAAGCATTCCTTCCAAATATAACTAGAACTTATTACACATTATGGATGCAGATAAAAAGAAATTACTCTTTAAAAAAAGAACATCTTGCAAAGCAGCCTTTACAAGATTACAAACTTTTATTGATTCATTCGATGTCTCAATACATGAAATTCTAGAATTGAAGGTGAGAAACGCTAAATTAGAAGATATTTGGAAAAGTTATCTTTCTTATCAAGAAGAACTAGAATTTGAGGACGACGAACAGGATCATGCAATTGATAGAGAAGTTTTTGAAAGTCAGTATTACAGTGTACAAGCAAAATACTTAAGGTTTTTGGAACTACCCGTTGATATAAATCAACATGGACTAGAACCAGCTGTTGGGTCAAGGCCTACCTCAGGCGTCTCACACAATGGGCACAGCTTACAAATAAAACTATCCACAATAAATCTACCTAAATTCTTAGGAAATGTGGAACTATGGCTACATTTCAAGGACACATTTGAAGCCTTGATAGTAAACAATCCTCAATTGTCAAGCATTCAAAAATTCCACTATTTACTGTTGTCTCTCCAAGGAGAACCACATCAACTGGTGCAAAATCTGCCGATTACTAATGACAACTTTCAAATAGCGTGGCAACTGGTCACACGCAGGTATCATAACACCAAGTTAATAGCACAAACACATGTCAGACAATTACTGCATGTGCCCTCAATAACTAAGGGTACTGGAGCAAATCTTCGAAGCCTTATAAATCATGTTCAAACAAATGTGCATGCTTTAAATGCTTTAGAATTCAATATTCCATTGCATGAAGTATTGATGAATCAGATTGTCTATGAAAGCATTGACACTGAGACCCGTAAGGAGTGGGAAATGCATTCAGAAATAGACGAAATGCCATCGTTTGAGTCTTTGATTTACTTCTTGGAAAGGAAACGCAAGGCACTTGAAAGCATAGGCATATCTACATCCACTGAAACTAAATCTCAGAACAAATCAAACTTGAATAATAAAGCTACAAGCAAGTCACAACATTCTTACATAGCTGTCAACAGCCAATGTATTCTCTGTTCAGAAACTCATGCATTGTATAGATGTGCAAAGTTTGCGAACATGAGTTCTCAGCAGCGCTACACGCTTGTGAAACAACACAAGTTATGTTATAATTGCCTCATACCATTTTCTATTAATCATGAGTGTTCTACACATCGCTGCCACACGTGTAATAAAAGGCATCACACCATTTTACACTTAGACACTCAAACATCGCAATCCACCTCTGATAACAGTGTGCACTCCACACAAGCTTCAACTCAAGAAGTTCAATCTGCCGCTAACAAGACTCACTGTACCTTCAACGATAAGGTTCAATCTCAGGTTTTATTAGGAACAGCAGTGGTAACGGTGAAAACAAGTATGGACAATAAATTCATTGCAGAGCACTGCTTGATTCTGCATCTCAGGTAAACTTTGTCACGGAATCATTAGTGCAGAAGCTACAACTGAAGAAATCAAAACCGCACATTCCAATCCAAGGTATAAACGAGGTTAATAACTTCTCACACAGTTTCGCTAAACTTGAAGTCAAGGGTCAGCGATTATACTACTACAATTGACTGTGCGGTTCTTCCCCGCATAACGGGCACAATGCCATCTACTTTTATGAATTGCGATAGTTGGGGAATTCCTAACGATATGATGTTGGCTGATGAACAGTTAAAACCCAAACTGGTCTTTTGATCTTCTCATAGGAGCACACGTCTTCTATGAAACTTTGCGCCCCGAGAAAATGACAAAAATGGAACTTACCCAGTATTGCAAAACACTGAACTGGCTGGACGATTGCTGGCAAAACACCTATCAATTTGTCAGCTCAATCAACTCACCACGTTCACTTTGTGCGCAATCAGGATTCACTAGAAAATCAACTTCAACGCTTCTGGGAAATCGAATCTATTTGCCTCGATCAACCTGTTGACAAGGGGGCTTGTTTTTCCCTTGTTTTTCTTTGCGGTAGGGGTTTCAGAGAGGACTTTGGTGGGATGGTGGTGTGGATTCATCTGGAAGACGATGGCATCGGGTCAGTGGGAGAAGACACCTGCGGATGACTGGATGAAGATGGAGCAAGCCGTGTGTACTCAAATGGCATGCTGATCGGAGTAAGAGCGTCAAGCAATCGGTTCTGAAAACGTCTGGGGACGAGGCCAGCATGACATGGAGGTATACATGGTTCATCGTCGTCGAAGGTTGGCAAGAGGATTTCCATGCAAACACGAGGACGTGTTTAATTTGGGCGGAGCGGTTGTCATATATTGGGATAGTTTATCCAAATATCTGTGGTACTATTCAGTTAAGACATTCAAGTTGCAGCAAGAGGTGTTTTTTAGTTGGAAGTAATAACTTTGACATTACCTAATGGATTGACGTCATTTGGAATGTTGACCTAGTTAGTCAGCGGAAAGTTGGCTGTGAAGTAATCAAACTGGCCCGAATAACGAGGTGTGTGTTTACTGAATAAAGTACTGACGAGTTGTTTCATCAGTCGAATTAGTATAACAATCTTGGATTTTCGATGGAGTAATTTTGCTGAGTTGAATGTTTATTTGGCGGAATTATGTGAAATAACGTCGCTCTCTGGGAACCTGAGGGAGTGAGGAGAGGCGCGGATTGGCCGGATGGGTCACATGGTTTGGTCGGCGGAGTGGGGGGACAGTCTGCTGGAAGCATGCTAGGTCGTCGCTGGGTAGTCAAGTAGAGATCATGCTGGAGCAAGGACGTACTTCGTGTAATCGGTCCGTGTGGGCGTCGAAGCTGGTACTTAATCGAGTGTGAATAAGCGAGCCAGGAGAAGACACAAGACTTTCATGATTGAGGCATTGGAATAGCGGTCAAGAGTGAAGAGTCCGACTACAGCCGACTTCGGAGGGTCCAACGTCTACGTGGGGGTCACGTCCTTTCAGGGAGGCAGTCCGTCTGTTGAGTCGTCCCACCACAGTCCTGGGGTATAATGTAAGTCATGTATTCACATCTAAAGAGTAACTAAGAGTGTAATTGTGGGAACTTGTCACGTCAACCAGGCAGCAACATGCACAGGCCGAGCCTCTGGTCAGAATAGGATTGTTGTGCTTATTTAATACAGTGGCCCTTCTTTGAATTGAAAGCTGTAGTTATGTACTGTTCTTTACCCCGTAACCCTCTGGAATTCTTATCAACCCAAGGTCTCGGTCGATTCTATGAGCCCAGGACCTGAGAGGAGTTACGTTCTGGAAGGGTGGGTCGCTACGTCCCTAGTTGCAGCCACCCAGGCAGGAGTAACAGTCACAGCCGTAAGGCACAGGTCCCTCATAGTCTGACAATATGAAATAGATTGTACAAATTTTACACATGTTAGAAGGCTGTCTTCCATCTCTTTGGCTGTGAGCGCTGAAAGTTGCCGTTCTTCCCTTGCTAATCTGGTATTCTTGATGAATCTTCTGCAATAGGCAGTAACTCTAACCAGTTTGGTCAGCTTAGAGTACCTTTGTGTCCAGTCCTCTGGCACTGTTTTTGTTGCAAAAAAGATTTTCTGGCTTCTGCACTGTCAGAAGACGGCACAAGGTTGATATCTAGCTGGGGCCACAAAGATGGTTCTTGAATTAGCCATTCAGGTCCGTGCCACCAAAGTTCACATGACTTCAGGGTAGTGGCGTCGACACTCGACACCTCTGGACACGAGATCTGCTGGATTGCATGCAGATGGCACATGTTTCCAGTGTGCACTAGCTGTGAGTTCTTGGATGGTAGCAACACGGTTGCCTACAAACGTTTTCCATCTTGATGAACTGCCTGAAAGCCAGTGCAATACCAATGTGGAGTCTGTCCACAGGATGGTTTCACTCACAAGTAGATTTAGTGCAGGGATTGCCTTGTCAAATAAATAAGCTAGAAGGAGAGCCCCACACAACTCCAACCCAAGGTCCTCTAGATCTCCGCCACCTGGCGGAGGCTCGTCTAACTCGCTCGTGTGGCCACGAAGTTAGGTCGTCGCAACCCGTTCCACAATGTATAGCAGCCATTATGGTGCTATGCACGAGAAATAGAGGGAATTTTAAAAAGCAAAGTGAAAATCTACTTATAGCGCGCCCTAAAACTTGACCACAAAATGACGATGTAGAGGCCAGAAAGGAATCGCGTGCATTTCGAGATAATAAAATTGACAACCCAATAATAATGAATAATAATTTGTTGTAATGTAATTAACTAGGAAACGCTCAGTTGGACGCGTTGATAAGCGAGCACGTGCTATAGCTAGACTCACATTGCACATTTTTTTTAATTTTAAAATTTACCACGTTCGCGTTTCCAGTATTATTTATTATTGCCAAGGTATTTGGGTAAACCTGTGTTTAAATCTTTACTTTAAAATCCACCGCCATCTAGAGGACCTTGACTCCTTGGGAAAACTATTTAAACTCTTTGTTGACAAATAATAGACTGCTTCCTCGAAAGTATTTTGATTACTTCTAGGTGGCAGTGCATTAGAAACTTCGCGCGTCTTTTCGTTGCCATGGCAACGTTACTTTTGTTATAATGTAATTTCCATCTACACTACTTATCGGATCAAAATAAAATTAACATATTCGTGACCGGACGGACATTCTAAATGATTTGGCTATCTCAGATTTTGTCGCCGTTGAGTTTGAAAAAAAAACTTTCGATTAACTTTAATGTAACTTTTTAACTTTTTGAACGATTTTGCCACAAAACTAATGGCATTCAATCGAGAACAAAGCTTGCGGATGGTGAAAATTTCAACTCGATCCGAGCCTCCGTTCGAACGTTATTGCGAGACATACAAACAAAAAAAAAACAAACAAACAAACAAACAAACAAACAAACAAAAAAACAAAAAAAAAACAAAAACAAAACCAGCGACTATTTTTTCCGGCAGAGTCAAATGGAAACGCTCGCTTCGCTCGCTTAATAAAATGAAATAATTTTAAATACCCTATGTTATATTATTATAGTGTAATGTGTAGGATATCCACTAGGAAACGCTCAGTTGGACGCGTTGATAAGCGAGCACGTGCTATAGCTAGACCCACATTGCACATTTTTTAAATTTAAAAATTTACGACGTTCGCGTTTCCAGTATTATTTATTATTGCCAAGGTATTTGGGTAAACCCGTGTTTAAATCTTTACTTTAAAATCCACCGCCATCTAGAGGACCTTGACTCCTTGGGAAACTATTTAAACTCTTTGTTGACAAATAATAGACTGCTTCCTCGAAAGTATTTTGATTACTTCTAGGTGGCAGTGCATTAGAAACTTCGCGCGTCTTTTCGTTGCCATGGCAACGTTACTTTTGTTATAATGTAATTTCCATCTACACTACTTATCGGATCAAAATAAAATTAACATATTCGTGACCGGACGGACATTCTAAATGATTTGGCTATCTCAGATTTTGTCGCCGTTGAGTTTGAAAAAAAAACTTTCGATTAACTTTAATGTAACTTTTTAACTTTTTGAACGATTTTGCCACAAAACTAATGGCATTCAATCGAGAACAAAGCTTGCGGATGGTGAAAATTTCAACTCGATCCGAGCCTCCGTTCGAACGTTATCGCGAGACATACAAAAAAACAAAAAAAAAACAAACAAACAAACAAAAAACAAACAAACAAAAAAAAAAAAAAACAGTGACTAATTTTTCCGGCAGAGTCAAATGGAAACGCTCGCTTCGCTCGCTTAATGAGCAATTTTTTTATGATTTCAAAAATTTATTTCTAAAAGCCTGTTTCTGATAATTGGATGAGTGTAGCGAGCGTAGCGAGCGAAGCGAAGATTCCATTTCACTACACTGGAGGAATGTTTTTTTTTCTTTTTTCTATATTTTTGTCTGTCTGGTAACACGATTCCGGCTAAACCGATATTCCGATTGCGATGAAATTTTATGGAGGCCTTCGAAATCTCTGAACTTATAACTGCCACGTTTTTGAGCGCAATCGATTTTTTTTCTCATAAAAATCGCAATTTTACGATTTTTTTCGATTTTTAAAAAAAATTCTTCGACTTATAACACCTACATGCTTTATCCGATTGTGATGATTTTTTCACAGAATCTTAATTTTATGAATTTATATATTCTTGTGAAATTTTAGTGCAATCGAAAAATTATTTCTCATGAAAATCGCAAATTTATGATTTTTTTTTTTTTTTAAACATTCTTCGACATATAACACCTATACATGCTTTATCCGATTGTAATGATTTTTTCACAGAACCTTAATTTTATGGATTTATATATTCTTGTGAAATTTGAGCGCAATCAAACAATTATTTCTCATAATAATTGCAATTTTACGATTTAAACAGCGTTTTGATAAAAATGCCAAGGCTCTTACAATGTTAATTTATTTTTAATGTGAAAGGTGTTTTAGATTTAAAAACAATACATCTAAACATTCACAAGACGGATTTTATAATTTTCGATCCAGCAGACCTTGCTCCAACCTAGGTAGAGTTGTTCTCTTAACAGGTGCTACCTTGGACTTTGAACACAGGTTAGATGCAGTTTCACCTGTGGCATATGTAGCCCGTACATAGAGGCATGCACCATAAGCCCGATCACTGCTGTCGCAAAAGCCATGGATTTTTACGTCCACGGGCGTCATGGTGGTGTCATGGTGGGAGTGGTATCCCACCCGTATTGCAATGTGTAATGTCCCACTGAGGCATTTGTGGAAACATCACACCTGAGTACATTGCGTGGGATATTGATGTCACTGAGCAATGGAATTTGTTCACAAAGGTGTTGCCAATCTGCTTGCAGGTTTGCTGCAAGTGGGTCATCCCATCCTATTCCTTCTTGCCACAGGGTTTGCATGAATATTTTGTTACTAATTACAATGGGACTGACTAGACCAGAGGGATCGAATATCGATGAAAAAGTAGACAATACACTTCTTTTGTCATATGAGACAGAAGAATATCTTTATGATTTAAGTAATCAATGGAGAAAGAAGATTTGCCACTCTTTACTTGAAATTGATCAGACTTCGGGTCCCAAATTAATCCTAGTGTACTTATATTTTCATTACAGTCTAGAGAGAGGAGTCCTTTGTGTTCTTGCAGTTCTTCTGGAATCACTGCAAGAAGTTCTGTAGAGTTGGAGGACCATTTCCGTAACGGAAAACATGCTTGTTGAGCAAAGTAGAGACTTCTGTGTAAATATGTTGTGCTTCTTCAACAGTTGAGCAGCCAGTCAACAGATCATCAACATAGAAGTCTTCCTTGATTATCTTTGCGCTTTGTGGAGCACTTACTTCATTATCAATGGCCACCTGTTTCAAGCATCTTGTTGCAAGAAATGGAGCTCTTGGGGTTTCCCATAATAACCTTTTTGAGCTTAAATGTCTGCAATTTTTCTTCAGGGGGATGTCGCCAAAGAATTCTTTGCAGATTTTGGTCTTTGGGAGCCGACGTTCTGCATGCACTTGGAATTTCCAAGACTTTTGGATCAATCTTCGTTGGAAGTTTGACAACAAATCTTCCATCTGGTTGTCGAGTAGTGTTCTCAGAGAAGTGTTTCTCGCACTGTCGTTCCTCCGTAGACATAACAGGTTGATCGAGGCAAATAGAATTCGATTTCCCGGAAGCGTTGAAGTTGATTTTCTAGTGAATCCTGATTGCGCCAAAGTGAACGTGGTGAGTTGATTGAGCTGACAAATTAAATAGGTGTTTTGCCAGCAATCGTCCACCCAAGCTCAGTGTTTTGCAATACTGGGTAAGTTCCAGTTTTTGTCATTTTCTCGGGGCGCAAGGTTTCATAGAAGACGGGGTTGCTCCTATGAGAAGATAAATAGGACCAGGTTGGTTGAACTGTTCATCAGCCAACATCATATCGTTAGAAATTCCCCAACTATCGCAATTCAAAAAAGTAGATGGCATTGTGCCCGTTATGCGGGGAAGAACCGCACAGTCAATTGTAGTAGTATAATCGCTGACCCTTGACTTCAAGTTTAGCGAAACTGTGTGGGAAGTTTCAGCATTAATCTCGTTTATGCCTTGGATTGGAATGTGCGGTTTTGATTTCTTCAGTTGTAGCTTCTGCACTAATGATTCCGTGACAAAGTTTACCTGAGATGCCGAATCAAGCAGTGCTCTGCAATGAATGTATTGTCCATACTTGTTTTTTCACCGTTACCACCTGTTCCTAATAAAACCTGAGATTTAAAACCCTTTTCGTTGAAGGTACAGTAAGTCTTTTTAGCGGGAGATTGAACTTCTTGATTTGAAGCTTGTGTGGAGTGCTTACTGTTATCAGAGGTGGATTGCGATGTCTGAGAATCTAAGTGTAGCATGGTGGGGGATGCCTTTTATTACACGTGTGGGAGCGATGTGTAGAACACTCATGATTAATAGAAAATGGTATGAGGCAATTTTAACATAACTTGCGTTTTTTTCACAAGCGTGTGAGCGCTGCTGAGAAACTCATGTTTCGCAAACTTTGCACATCTATACAATGCATGAGTTTCTGAACAGAGAATACATGGGCTGTTGACAGCGATGTAAGAATGTTGTAACTTGCTTGTTGGTTTAATATTCAAGTTTGATTGTTCTGAGATTTGGCTCGTGGATGTAGATATGCCTATGCTTTCAAGTGCCTTGCATTTCCTTTCCAAGAAGTAGGCTAAATCAAAGACTCAAACGATGGCATTTCCTCTATTCTGAATGCATTTCCCACTCCTAACGGTCTCAGTGTCAATGCTTTCATAGATAATCTAATTTATCAATACTTCATGCAATGGAATATTGAATTCTAAAGCATTTAAAAGCATGCACATTTGTTTGAAACATATTTATAAGGCCTTTGAAGATTTGCTCCATTACCCCTTTGGGTTTTTGAGGGTTCATGCAGTAATTGTCTGACATGTGTTTGTGCTATTAACTTGGTGTTATGATACCCTCGTTGTGACCAGTTGCCCACGGAATTTGAAAGTTGTCATTAGTAATCGGCAGATTTTGCACCAGTTGATGTGGTTCTCCTTGGAGAGACGACAAGTAAATGTGGAATTTTTGAATGCTTGACAATTGACGATTGTTTACTATCAAGGGTTTAAATGTGTCCTTGAATGTAGCCATAGTTCCACATTTCCCAAGAATTTAGGTAGATTTATTGTTGGGTAGCTTTATTTGTAAGTTGTGCCCATTGTGTGAGACGCCTGAGGTAGGCCTAGACCCAACAGCTGGTTCTAGTCCACGTTGATTTAAATCACGGGTAGTTCCCAAAAAAAACCCTTTAAATATTTTGCTTGGACTCTGTAATACTTTACTTTCAAAAAATTTCTCTATCAATTGCATGATGCTGTTTTTTGTCATCCTTTAAATTCTAGTTCTTCTTGATAAGAAAAGATAACTTTTCCAAATATCTTCTTTAAATTTTGCGTTTCTCACCTTCAATTCTAGAATTCCATGTAATTGAGACATCGAATGAATCAATAAAAGTTTGTAATCTTGTAAGGGCTGCTTTGCAAGATGTTCTTTTTTTAAAGAGTAATTTCTTTTTATCTACATCCATAATGAGTAATACGTTCTAGCTATATTTGGAAGGAATGCTTCCAAATTTAATTGAAGAATGTTCTTATTTGACTCAGGTAAACCTGCGTCGAATCCTAGACTTCTAACTAAACGAACCAGAAAAGCTCATCTGATGCGGCCCGTGAGGTCCAAAATTATGGCACGATTGGCCATCGTTCTCCTGGTAAGACTGTATATCATAGGCACGTAGATGTTGCTGTTGCTAGTTATGTAACATAATAAATAAACTTTCTAAAACACTTTTAAAATATAATAGAAATATTTATTAAGGAGAGAAATTACTAGAGGCCATAGGCTGCAAAGTTGAACAGAGTCAAAAAATGTAAATAAAACAAAATGATTTTGTAAATAAAGTACACTTACCAGTTGGAAGCAATAAAAAAACAAATAAAAATACAGGAAGGACTAAAAATACGGCCCCTTGAAAGGCTGTTTTTTTTTATTTTTTTAGATGATATACTTTCTAATAATGGGAGGAATCAATTTTATTTTATATGCTGAGGGCTTGGTCTTTTATTTAAAAAGGTGTGGATGTTGAAGAGATCTTTAAAGACGTCTTCAAGAAATTTTTTTTTAAGAGGAATGTATGATTGGTTAAAACTCAGGAACTTGATATTAATTATAGTAAAACAAATTAATTTTATGAATTTTTCATAAGGCTAATGTTTAGAAGCATGAATGATATTCATTTGACGCTAAATTTGTAATGGTAAGCTAATTTCTAGAGTATATGAATTTAAAATCTTGGAGTTTTCTTAGATTGTAATTTAAATTTTAAGAAACATTATGAATATGTATGTAATAAAGTATCATCAGCAATAGGACTTATAAGTAGAATGAAGAGGTTTGTACAGAGAGAATGTTGAGGTTACTTGTAGATTTCTTATATTCACTCTATTATTTATTATTGTTTAGTGGTTTGGGCAGTAAGACCTTCTACCGAATATGTTTTTACTTCAGAAGAGAATTTACCATCAGTTTTTATTCAATTCCTATGAGCCAAGATTTACAATCTGATTGCTTCACGATTGAGGAAAGAATGAAATATAGCGTACTGGTAAATACATACAAAATATTGAAAGGTATGTATTCAGGTATTTTACCCAAATATTTTTCAATTTGTTGATTGTGATAGAAATTCTATTCTAATGAACTCTTTGAAAGTTCCTAAATTAATTTCTGAATCATTAAGAAAGTCATTCTTGTACAGAGGAGTATCCTTTTGGAATTCAATTTCTTATGATATAAGAATCCAGTTTACTGAGATTGGAATTTACAATTTAAAAGTAAAATTGAAGCAATGATAATGAATCAAAGAGCAAAGAAGAAATGATTTTTACTATTTATTTGTGGGGCATTGTCTCTGTGTTTATGTAATGTTAATTTATCTTCATATGTTCTTATTTATGTTTTTGCTGTTCTCTTTGTTTGTTCATTATTGCTTTGATTTTAATGTATTCAATGTATTTTCAATTGATATTTTTTCTGCCTAGATTGTCTGGTTGCCGCCCACTGGTGGAACTTGCAACTTGAGTTAGGTGTCCTGATCATTGCTGTGATCAGTTTTTGACTTGAACAATTTTAAATAGTTATATATCTGATATAATTATATATTAGAGTCAAGATCTTTGCACTAAAATTGTTATCAAGATTTGAACACAAGAATGATGGTTGAACACAAGAATGAAGATTCGCGTTCGGTGGTTTTTCCGCGAAAGATTGATTACTCCCTGATTTGCTGTGCCTGATTTTTGGCAAAACCTCATATTCGTTTGAGTGGGAAACGTCTAATAAATCAGTTTTTTTCTTTTCGTTTTTCTTTTTTCATGTTTTTTTTCTTCTTCTTTTTTCTTTTCTTTCTTTCTTTCTTTCTTTCTTTTCCCCCCCTTTCCTTTTTTTTCTTTTCTTTTTTTTCTTTTCTTTTCATTCCCCACCCCCTTTCTTATATATTCGATCCATTCATAAATTGCATTTAATATATCCTTTTTATTTGTTATCAAATTTGTTGAGTATTTAATGCATGTTGTAATATTACTATTTCAAATATTTACTTAAATGTAGTTCATTGTTGTGTCTGCATCTATGTAATTAGATTTATTTAGTTGTCCTCCTTTGTATATCAGTTATTATAACTGAATAGTATAGACGTTAAATAAATAAATAAATAAATAAATAAATAAATAAATGTGGGTCCCAGGTTTAGCGTTCTATGCAACACTGCCAGTCGTCTATGGCTGAGTTGGAGCATTGTGATGCAGGATCGTTTCGGTAAAAACCCGTGTTGGTGTTGATTGATTGCTCTAATTTTTCTAAGATACTGCAACATCTGATAGCTAACAATCTTTTCCATAATCTTTTCCAACTACCCATGTAAGCGATATGGGCCTGTAGTTCTCGGGTGTTTTTCTTATCTCCTGCTTTAAAAATCGGAACAAATTTGCAAACTTCCATTCCTGAGGTAACTCTCCACAACTCATGGAGACACTAAACAGATGACTGAGTGATGGAGATATTACTTTAGCACACTTTTGTAATATTTTGCTAGGAATGCCATCTGGCCCTGTTGCCCCACCCGGGTTTTAATTCTTTTTGTAGTTTGAAAAACACATTCTGGCGAAAAATTGTCTGTTTGTAATGGGGATTGTCGGCTTCTGTTTACATTTTTTTTTACAAAGTTAGGAGGGCAAAGGTCGTCCGTTATGACTGAACCGAAAAGAAAAATTTCCCTTGAATTAACGGAAAAAGCTTCAGCTATTTTTTGTGGGTCAGTCACTTTTATATCATCGATGACAAAAATGGTGAGGCGCGGAGTTTCCCAAATTTTTTCCATGAATATATTTCCATAGTTTTTTGCCGTTTCCTTCCCCCAGCTTCCAGATGTACCCGTCATGTGCCCTCCGCGTCGTGATTTTTATTTGATTCCTGGACCCGCCTGTAGTTCTCCCAATTTTCATCGCTTCGATTGCTTTATAATTCTCGTACAGGCGTTCGCGTTTTTAATCATATTATGTACAATTTCCTTAGTGATCCATGGGGACTTTCTTTACTTTGATGTCAACCGGGGGAATCGCTGTGTTTACGCACTTCCAGAGCGTTTCCCTTCCACTTCGCCCACAGTTGCCTATGTTATCGGTATTTGAAGAGATTGGAAGATTTTTAGAAAAGCATTTTTCAAAACAGTTTCCAGTTGGCTTTGTTATAATTATATGCTTTTCTTTCACTACTTTAGGCTTTGGCACCTGCCAATGCAAATTGAATTTACGGCCATGTGTATCGCTTACCCCAGTTACTACTTGAACTTTAAACCAATTTTGTCAGGGTTGTTAGTCAACACAAGATCAATTATTGCACGTGTAGATTTAGTTATACGGGAAGCTTCTTTCACCATTTGATGCGGCACTACGTTGAGAAAGGCAGTGAGAAAAATTGTTAGCTAATGGATTTGCAGGATTAACGTGGTCATCTAAACCCCAGTCAATGTCTAAGTTAAGTCCCCACACAATACAATAGATTTATATGCTGTAGGGTTTTTGCGCTTTATTTACAGATTCTATTAGCTTTGTGTTTTTATCTCCTTTGAATTTGGCGCTCTGTAGGCCGACCTACCAGAATCCTGTCTTGTCCACAAGTTACTTCAACCCATACCACCTCTGCGTCGTTTTCGAGTTCCGTGACACGCGTCGGTTTCAGTTCCGGTTTCACCCGCCCGAAGAAAACCCCCCCGTGGCTGTCATTTTCTCGGTCCTTTTGAAAAACAGAGTAGTTGTCGGGCCCTAATTTCTGCATCTAAGATTGACGGATTTAACCATGTTTCCACAAACACAGATAATGGATGGATCAGCTGTCTCAATCCATGCTTGAATTAGTGGGCCCCGTTTCTTTTTGCCCTTTAAACTTGAAAGACATGCACTTCCCCCCGTACAGATGCTTCTATTTACATTATTTTATTTTACAATTGTTGTTGTGGCGCGCGTCTTTAGTGAACTGTCTCTAATGTTCAAAAAATGAGTTTGAGATGCTGGGTAGAGCACATTTCCAACATGTCCAAAACGGTTGTTCTTCTCCTAATTGACCTGTAGGCAGATGCTGCCCAAATTGGCACAGGTTCGATGTGTTTGGTGCAACAGACACTGCATTCCAAAAATAATTTGGTTCCGCCGCCCCCGCTGTCTGACACACCGCGCAGCTTGGTCTGGTCGGGGCGGGGGCGGTGGGACCAGGGTTTAGCTTTAGAAACAACAGCCCCGTGAACCAGAGTCCGCTTGAAGACCCAACCCCCGCCTCCGTGGAGCCAACGACATCCCAAACTTTACAGGGCTCAGCCTTCGGTTTCCCATAACACAAAACAGTAAATGTAGATATTTTGCAATTACTTACAATTACCATCCGTTCAGTAAATTGACACTTGTTCACCTCGTGCCCTCGCGTTTATCCCCTTCGAACCATCTATCTTACACATATTTACACCAACTTAACCACCATGAAAAACAGAACTAGACGTACGCACCACTCACACGTCCCCTGTCTGACGCCCCCTTGACATGCCTTATAAACACTTATATACCACTACCAAACACTTATAATAATTTTTCTGATCAAATTGCTAAGAGGAAACCTAAAAAAAGTCCTATTTTGGGGTTGGGGGGGAGGTCAAATATGGGGAGAAACAAAAATACCATACGCCACCGAATATCATACTATGAAATAAGATTTTGGAATATAGTTGCTTGAAGTTTGCATAACTAGAAAAAAATCATACTTGACCTAAATTTGTTAATATTACCAGATTATGTGACCTTGACCTTTAAAAAACTAATTTGTGTTGTATTGAAAAAAATGTATCGTGGACCATTCGTTTTGTCACAAATTATCCCTAGAACAAGAACTAAAAGTAAAATGGGTTTGTCGTTGCCTTGGGGTAGTTTATTTCATGACCTTTGACCTATGAACGGGAAGTATGACCCAGAGTACTTTAATTATTTAGGATTTTGTGATAGAAGCATGAAATTATGATCAAAACACTTATAATAATATTCTGATCAAATTGCCAAAGGGGAAAACCCTAAAAAAAGTCCACTATTTTGGGGTTGGGGGGGGGGGGGGGAGTCAAACTTTGGGGGTGGGGGAGAAACAAAAATACCATACGTCACAGAATATCATACCATGAGACTAAGATTTTGGAATATAGTTGATTGAAGTTTGCACAACTGGGAAAAAAATTCATACTTGACCTCAAGTGTAAATTTTACCAGATTATGTGACCTTTGACCTTTTAATAACTAATTTGTGTTACATTGAAAGAAATTTATCGTGAGACCATTCGTTTTCTCACAAATTAACCCTAGCACATAAATTTAAAAGTACAAATGTGTTGTGTCGTCGCCTGAGGGTAAATTATTTCATGACCTTTGACCTATGAACTAAGGAATTAAAACCCAGAGTACCTTAATTTTCAGGTTTTTTTTGTGATAGAAGCATTAATTTGGGCTCAAACACTCATACTAATATTTTGTTTAAATTACAAAGAGGAGACCTAAAAAAAAATCCACGGGTTTTTTTGTGGGTTGTGGGGGGGGGGGGGGGGTGATAGAAATATCGGACGCCACGAATAGGAATTTTTTAAAGATAGAGGCATCACCAGAGGTAGAGAGGTGTAGTGAGGCATTTCCTTCGGTAAAAATCCCTGGAGAGACATCTCCCCAGGTAAAAAGGCCTTTAGAGACATTTGCAGAGCAAGAGAGGCCTATAGAGGCAGCCCTACAGAGGCATCTCCATAGACAGAACGGTCTAGAGTGGTATCTCCAGAGCAGGAGACAGAAAGGCCTAGAGAGCGATCTCTCTATGTAGAAAGACCTAGACTAGAGAGTCATCTCCCTAGGTGAAAGGACCTAGAGAGTCATCTCCCTAGGTAGAAAGACCTAGAGAGTTTTCCCTAAAGGTAATGATGCCTATAGAGGCATCTACAGAGTCAGAGAGGCCTAGAGAGTCATCTCCAGAAGTAGAAAGACCTAGAGTGGCATCCCCAGAGATAGAGAGGCATACCAAGAGGGAGAAAGGTCTAGAAAAAAGTCATCTCCAGAAGTTAAAAAGACCTAGATTAACATCCCCAGAGATAGAGAGGCATACCAAGAGGTAGAAAGATCTAGAAAGTCATCTCCAGAAGTAAAAAGACCTAGAGTAACATCCCCAGAGATAGAGAGGCATATAGGTAAAAAGGTCTAGACAGGAAAAATTTGTTCTTGTAACTGAATAAGTAAATTGTTTTTTATTTTATTTTTTATAATCAATAATACAAAACTAAAGCTTATTATGAAGGGTAAATATAAGTTCTGAAAATACCCTACTTTTATTCTAGGGATAATTGTGATAAAAACTACTGGTCTCACAATGGAGTTTAAATAGTACACTCCATGGTCACAAAGATACATTTCTTTAAATATAAAAAACAATCAGTAACGAAAGTCTAAGGTCACATACCCCAATAATATTTTCAAGTTAGGTTACGTATGATTTTTTCAGTTATGTAAACTTTAAGCAACCATTTTCCAAACTTTGATTTTGTTATAATTATATTCGGTGACGCATGATTTTTCCCCACACCAAAATGTTTTACCCCCTCCCACCAACCTAGTTGACATTTTGTAGGCCTCCTCTTGGAAAAATTTTTTCAGAATATTATTATTAGTGATTGAGCCCAAATTCATGCTTCCATGCAAAATCCCGAATGGTTAAGGTAATTTGGGTCATAATTCCTCGTTCATAGGTCAAAGGTCATCATAAATTATCTACCTCAAGGCATCGACAAACCCCTCTGACTTTTTAATTCTTGTTCTAGGGATAAATTGGACGAAACGAGTGGTCATACATATATATCTTTCAATGTAACACAAATTAGTTATTAAAAGGGCAAAGGCCATAATCTGGTAGTATTTACAAGTGAGGTCAAGTAAAGCTTTTTCAGTTATGCAAAAATTAAAGCAAAAATATTAAAAATATGAGTTTCATAGTATTATATTCGGTCGCGTCTCGCGTTATGGTACTTTTGTTTACCCCTCACCACCAATGTTTGACCCCCCCCCCAACCCCTAAACCAGTAGACTTTTTTTAGGGCCCCCTCTTTGGCAATTTTATCAGAATATTATTATAAGTGTTTGATCGAAATTGCATGCTTTTATCACAAAATCCTGAATAATTAAGGTACTCTGGGTAATAATTCCTCGTTCATAGGTCAAAGGTCATGAAATAATCTACCCCCAAGACAACGACAAACTTATTCTTTCTTTAATTCTTTTTCTTGGGATAATTTGTGACAAAACGAGGGTCACACGATACCTTTCTTTCAATACAATACAAATTAGTTATAAAGGTCAAAGGCCACATAATCTGGTAATATTTACAAGTAAGGTCAAGTATGATTTTTTTTCGGTTATGCAAAAACCCTTTAAACAACCATATTTCAAAATTTGAGTTTGTTATTATTAAATCCCGTCCGTAGGATTTTTTTTGTTCCCCCCCATTGGGGGGCCCCACCCCAATGTTTGAAACCCCCCCCCCCCAACCCCCCAAACCAGTGGACTTTTTTAAGGCCTCTCTTGGCAATTTGATCAGAATGCTATTATAAGTGGGTTTTAGCCAAAATTCACCTTCTTTCACAAAACCCCTAATAGTTCACCTAATCCGCTCAGCTACTAAAATTCTTGTAAAACCCTTCTACGTTATCATGGTTATCATTCATACATTCAGTCAATCATCTTATGCAGATCTATTTTGGGGCATCTCAATTTATGTAAAAAATTTCATTATAAAAAAAGGGGGGGTGAGAATAATCAGGTATATCAAGGCACATTCATGGAATATTTCACTTTTTTCATATATGCATTCTTAGATCCAAATTAAATTTTTTGTCAGTTTCCACATTTCACCTCTCACTCATCCTGAATTTTTGTTAAAAAAATGAAATTTAACCACTCCATAAAACGGTCAAACTCTAACATATTTTTCTTTCCCTACTTTCAACCATTCACTATTTAAAAACAGTCCAGCTACCTCTGTAAAAATTTACAAAAAATTTTCCACAATCCAAAAAAAATAATCAAAAAAAAATAAAAAATAAAAAAAAAACACATTTAGAATTAAAAAAAATTTTTCTCATTCACAACACTTTTTATTCCTTAGGGGGGAATTCCTTTTGCAAAAATGTAATTTAACTAACACATTTTTTTCCCCATCATCCTTCTTGCCCATCCAAAACGTGTGTTGTTTATCTATTTTACTTTCTTATTAATGTTCTCTTAAATATTTTATTGTATTCTATTTTATTCTAAATTTTAATTACTGTGCTAGTTATTCACTCCCTCTCTCTCTTAGACCCTCCCAGGGGATGGGATATTTTTTCAAGTACGAACTGTGAATAAAAAAAAAAATGAAAAATGAAATGAAATGAAATATAATATAATATATAAATGCTGTGGGGGTAACAAACCTTTAAAAAATATGAGGAAACCCCCCTTTTCCCCGAGTACCATTCCCAAGTTGGTCATTTGCTTATCATTACCCGAAATCCCAAAAATTGGAGTCTCTGGAAGACAGTGAAACGTACTGCGAGAGTAGTGTTACCTCGTGCGTTCCCATCCCGACATTACCCACTCTCCCACAGAATGAACGCTGCAAACATAATAATGGGGAAAAAACCCCCCAGTTTAAAAATCCAGGCGACGGTCGAAACACCCTCCTCCAAGACCTAATCCCACTGACTCGAAAAAAAAAACGCACGCACTATGAAAACTGCCTCCGAAAAGATATACCAGTGATTTGACACATTTCGAATTCGAATTAATTTATGCCATTCGGTTTATCGGCCCGAATTCAAATTGGGAAAGCGATTCCCAAATGCAAAAAATAGAGGTGGTCTACCTTCAAAGAGCTGTCAAATGCATGTATGTGGTGGGGCCCGCACGACCCCAGCACGACAAATTTCCATATTTGCCCACCAGCGTGGCGTGGAAAAATACTAAGATTTTCGGTGCCTACAATTTTTTAACTATACCCACCCCCTACTTTCGGGGGAAAAAGGGGGGGTTGGGGGGCGTCCCCCCATTTTTAGCCCCGCAGGGGAATTTTTTCAATTTATGATCCTAGAATAAATTTTGGTGCGTTTTACCAGAAATTTAATATGATTTTATGATGTTGATACCCTCATTTTATGTAAGAAATTTTAATAAAAATTGCTGAATTTTTTTGTGTTGAAAACATAAAACCAAAGGGTTTTCTTTTTTAGTCTTCCACAGTTTAGCCCGCAGGGAATTTTTTTAATTTTGGGATCCTAGAATGGATTGGTGCGTTTTCCCGCAATTTAAAATGATTTTATCAATTTGATATCATTTTTATGAAATGAAATTTTAATGAATTGCTGAAAATTTTTTTTTTTTTTGAACTCAAAAAGCAACGGTTTGAAATTCTTTTTTGTCTCCCCGATTAGCCCCGGGGGAAATTTTTTTTAATTTTGGTGTCCTAGAATGGTTTTGGTTTTTTTTACCGGCAATTAATATGATTTTTTTAGACGAGTAAGCAAACGATGAGGATTACTATTCAAGATAAACGGCGTTTTCTCTGACTCTGGCGTTTTTGGCTATGTGAACTAAAAAAATCAGCCGAATCGCTAAACAGATTGCGCTTATTTTTTTTATTTGTTGAACTCTAAACCCAAAACGGTGTGTTATTCCTCTTCGCCTCCTCGTGCGGCATACCCAAATTTGGGGAAAAATACACATTATGAAAGTAATCAAAAAGAATTTTAGTACCTACAAGAGGAGCCCGGGGGGCCTTTCCCTTTTGAAAAAAAATTGTATGCCCTAGACGTTAGATAATCGTGCATTTTGGAGATCAATTTGGTTATTTTGTTCTTATCTCCGTTTTTGGCAGAGCCTTATTTGGGATTTGGGGAAAAAATACTGAAACTAAAATAATGAAAATAGGGGCCCCGTGGGTTTCCCCCCCGGAAAAAGTTTATTTAAGGTTTTTTGGTAAAAACTGCAGTTTGAAGAAACACTTTTTTGCAATATTTGAAGAGAAAAGATACGATTTTATTTTTTACGAACAAATTTTACTGTCTCGTTTCATTGAAATAAATGCATTTTTATCTGAAATTGTTTTCGAAATATTAAATTCAAAAAGGTCCAAACTTTTACTAAAAAATCAGATTCATACAAATTTTACAACACCGTAAATTTTATTTTTTATACAATTCAGAAAAATAAATTTTTTTATTAGAAAAAAATAACAATTACCCCTACGGGAGTTTTTTCCCCGCTAAACAAATCGAGAAATAGTCAGTAAGATTTAAGGTAAGAAAAGGCTGTAGCCTACAACAGTAGGGGTGATTTTAAAAAATTAAAAAAAGTCATATAAAGTATATAAAAAATTATGTTTTATTTAAAAAAAATAAGGGGGGGGTGGGTCCCTGGGGGCCCCCCACCCCTTTTTGTATCGGGGGCCTGGGCCCGATTTGGGATTTCGCCACGCCACTGACCACCAGAAAATTCTAGTATAACACCTGGGGAATTGGGATCTCATTCCCCCTCAGACGTGAAGAGGGCGGTTGGTTTTTCCCTTTTTGTGTTGCTCCTAAGCGTTTGGGGGCATTTGGCGTCGGGGCAAAAAAAAACAAAAAAAAAATACACCATTTTCGGCAATTTACTTTTAATTTTATTTTTTTTTAAAGATTTGAGATTTTAAATTTGGGGGCTGCATAGCTCATTTGGGAAGAGCATAGCCCGGACAGCTAAAAGGTCCCCGGGGTTTGATCCCGGTGTAGCCACTTTTAATTTTTGCAAAGTACTAACATAACAGCGTCAAGTGCCTACTATAATAAAGCGAAGGTAAAAAAATAACATAACATTATAAAACCCCAAAAAAATTGGTTTTAGTGAATGATTTGAGCATTTGTGAATTATAAAATTAATAGTCACGCAGGAATAATAAAAAAGAAATTTATTTGATAATTTGTATTAATATTCGTTTTTCCAGGTTGAAAAATACCCAATCAGTACTGTACAAAAGGTGTTTATAAGATAAGATAAAAAAGATAAGATAATTCTTTATTCTTCATAACATAGTAGTATACAAGTACAAGTGGGCCCTATACAAGTAAATATAAGTATAACAAATATTATTAAATAATGAGAAGAATACCCGCCTAGAACCGAAGCCCTGGTGTGGGGGTGTATTCTTTTATACGGTTATTCATAACAGTTCAGATGGCGGCTAAGTGGCAACTATGCAATGTCAATAGTCGATATATGGTACATGTATAATATTTCTTACTCTAGTTTTCAGTCTCAATTTAAAATTTACGTTTACATTTACATGCAATCACAAGCAGACAATATTCTTTATACATACAATTAGACTTTGAGCCAACTGTAGGTATACCTCCCCCCCCCGGGGACGGAAGGGCTGAGGGTGGTTTTTAAGAACTTTTATATATTGACTTTCAATTTCCACTTGTTAGCCATCACGGTTTTGGTGAATGTACCCACCAGGGGTGACCAAAGTACCCACCGTAAAAATAAAAAATAATCATTTCGGTGGTAATGGGGCACTCACAAACCTCCCCCTATGCAGAGCGGAAGGTCTAAGGGTGGTTTTAGGTACTTTCTTATATTGACTTTCGATTTCCGCTTGTAATCCATCACGGTTTTGGTGGGTGTACCCACCAGGGGTGACCAAAGTACCCACTGTAAAAATTAAAAAAATAATTATTTTCGGTGGTAATGGGGCCTTCACAAACCACCCCCTACGCAGGGCGGAAGGTCTAAGGGGGGTTTTAGGTACTTTTATATATTGACTTTCGATTTCCGCTTGTTAGCCATCACGGTTTTGGTGGGTGTACCCACCAGGGGTGACCAAAGTACCCACTGTAAAAATAAAAAATAATCATTTTCGGTGGTAATGGGGCACTCACAAACCTCCCCCTATGCAGAGCGGAAGGTCTAAGGGTGGTTTTAGGTACTTTCTTATATTGACTTTCGATTTCCGCTTGTAATCCATCACGGTTTTGGTGGGTGTACCCACCAGGGGTGACCAAAGTACCCACTGTAAAAATTAAAAAATAATTATTTTCGGTGGTAATGGGGCCTTCACAAACCACCCCCTACGCAGGGCGGAAGGTCTAAGGGGGGTTTAGGTACATTTATTATTGACTTTCGATTTCCGCTTGTTAGCCATCACGATTTTGGGGGGGGTCCCCCCAAGGGGGACCAAAGTACCCACTGTAAAAAAAAAAAAAAAAAAAAAAATCGGTGGTAATGCGGGGCCTACACAATCCTCCCCCCTACGCAGAGCGGAAAGGGTCTAAGGGTGGTTTGACGCCCTTAAATATATTAAATTTGAGTTTAGTTTGCAAGATATCATGGTTTGGGTGGGTGTTCCTACTAAGGATGACCAAAGTACCTACCGAAAAAATAAAGGAATTTTCAATTTCTATCGTAAATGGACTTTCCTAAACCTGCCACACACCTAGGCCGAAGGTCTAAGGGTGTTTAAGGTACTTCTATATATCGACTTTTGATTTCTACTTGTTATTCGTCACGGTTGTGGTGGGTTGTACCCACCAGGGTGACCAGAATACTTACTTTAAAAATGAAAAATAATACATTTCGGTTGCAAAGGGGTCTTTCCCCTACCCCTACGCAGGGCGGAAGGTATGAGGGGTGGTTTTAGGTACTTTAATATATTAGTGTAAGTTTATGCTTGTAAGATAAAATGGTTTAGATGGGTGTACCCCCCAGGGATGACTGAAGTACCCACCGTAAAAATACATATCTGTCGATTTATATCATAAATGAAATTTCCTAAACCTTCCCTACAACTGAACCAGAAGGTCTGAGGGTGGTTGTAGGTACTTTGATGTATTGACTTTTTATTTCCACTTGTTATTAGTCATGGTTTTAGTGGGTGTAACCACCAGGGGCGACCAAAGTACCCACTGTAAAAGTGAAAAATATTCAATTTCGATCGTAAGCGGTCTTCTTAAAACTCCCCGTACGCAGGGCGGAAGGTCTTAAGGTAATTTAGATACTTTTATACATTGAGTTTATATTTAAGCTTGTAAGCTGCCTTAACTTTGGTGGGTATACCCACCAGAAGTAAATTAATTTCACCGCGTAAGCCGTAAACAATAATAAATTACTAATTTTGCTTGTAAATGAACCAAACATTGACTTTTTTGCGTTGTACCCTATCGACTTGTGGTCTAATTAAATTAATTATTTACTTTGTAGGGTTGTACAAACGATGACAAACAAATCTATATTATAAATCTAGCAGCATTAAATTGAATGCCATTTATGACCGAATTGATCCGCTTTGGTTGGTGTAACAAGAACAATGTATAATAATAATCACTATAGCTGCTATGCTTTAGATGTGGCCTGTTTACTTTCAATATGTTGGTGGGTACACCCACGATGGGATTTCAAGTTGATTGTATTTGAATATTAAACATGGAATTTATTTTTATTTTGTAAATAGTTTAAAATGCTGCATATTAGCATTGAGTATAGATTAAAGAACATGAGAAATTATGTAAATCATTTTACTAGACATTAAAATATTGTATAAAGTTTAAATTATACTAGGTGATCAACTAAGATGCAACCCTATATTTATTAAACTTGTCGTTTACAAGTCTTGTAATGATAAATACCAGTGGTAGGTAGCATTTAATGCCACACTTTTAATAACAATGTAATGGTACATGCATAATGGCTTATTGCATGGTATTCTGTGATGTCAACTTGTAACCGAATAACCCTAAATGGGTTTAGTTGAGAAACCCTACTATATGTGTCCATAATAGAAGCCAAAGCGGGAAAATATATTTAACGAAATAAAAAACATGTTATACAAAAATATATAGATAAATTATATAAATGTGCACAATTTGATAATTTGAATGATGAACGAAGCTAACTATCAATAGAAGCAATCTGTGTCTACTGTCGCTCGCCTAACTATTTCTCCTTAGATATCTGCATAATGTGCGTAAGCACACACGCACAATATTATTGTAAATCAGTTTTTTAACTGAATATGAGACGTTAAATAAATAAATAAAACCCACATCTTATTCCTTTTTTGAGGTGATTATTATCAGTTCTGATGCAGGGTCGCAGTGGGCGTTAATCTAGTACCCGAGTTAAATGATAATTCGATACAACGGACTACTCTAATGTTTTTATGGCCAATTAACACTAAGCAAGAAAATATGGTAAATAATAATATAATAACATCATTTATTTGGACAGCGCGTTTACTAAAATGTTGTCAGTAAAAGAATTTGTATATAATAAAACCCGCTTATGAGCATTTTATAATGTTGCTACGAATTACACAACAAAATAATGCCAAGTAGTTATAATATACTGGTCCTTTGAGTTATATGTACTATTATATACATCAATTAATTGAAATTTATTGATGATAAAAAATATGCATCTCACTTATAACATATTCAAAAGTAATAGAAACTATTAACTTTTGTAATTTTTGTAAATTATAATTTGTATTGCACGGATTTGTACAGGCAAATTGTACCTATATTGCATGGTAGCCAGCTTAATATGTTTATCTTTGCTTCAATACCGATTGCCTCTTTAAGACTAAATGATTCAGTTAATTAATTATAATTTATCCCAATACACAGAACACTTATATAGAATATTTCAACGAAAAAAAAAGTCGTATACATGCAATTTATTCTGTAGTTGCATAAATAATACAAAATTTTCGGAACTTTTAAACAATTTAAATTAAACAAATACATAGTTTTGATCGAAATACATAAAAACTATGCTAATTATATTTATTCAAACTAAATATAAACAAAAAAATCAAACGGTGTGACCATAATTTCAGATTACGGCATGCGGCTTTCCACAGCGAGGTTTTTCGAGTGTTTTTTTTGACAAATTTGACCCCAAAAAGCATTATTAACATATGCATAAAATTACATATTTTTAATCTACTCATGAAGACCTTTCATTTGAAAAAGTCACATGCCCATAAAGGAACGAAAAATTTCATGTTGTCCAAAACAGCATAGGGTCTATCTCCGGATATAGTAATGATATCTCCCTAAAGTTAATTTCTAAAATTCGAAATATTTAATTGAAATGAAACTATCAAGAAAAACTAGACCATTTGCGTATAGTTGACTCTAAATAAATATTTTAGTTTTGGGACAAAAATGTTTGGTCACCCCTGGTGGTACACCACCAAAGTCATGATGGCTAACAAGTGAAAATCAAAATGTAATATAAATATCTTCTCGAAACCACTTTCAAACTTCCGCCCCGGGGGGGGGGAGGGTTTGGATTAGCTGGCTCATGGACTAAATACAATCGTAGTGAAAGCTTGGTGATACATAATATAACATTGTAAGTATAGGTGGAAAGATAATTAAATTTAAAAAAATAAATTAAATTTAAATATTAAATATAAGATATAAAATAAAATAGTAATGTAATTAAAAATATGCTATTATAAATTTGTCCTACAAGGTATAAGATGCATACAAGACATTTACGCATTAGTGGTAAGAAGTATATTGTTCACAAGGTTAGACGAGAATTCTCTGTCTTTTTCAAAAAATCCATGTTTTATTTTATTTGAATTGAAATTTGTTTTGTGTATATGTTTCTTATTTCTATTGGGATTGTGTTGAAGAGCTTTGGCCAAATGAATTGGCCATGTCTTTTACCGATGCTTTCTCTTGCCTCGGTATGAGTAAGTTTATTTCGCGATTCCTCTTGTAACAGCTATTTGGGTTGGATGTGTGGGTTTTAGTGGTTGACTAAATTATGTTTATGTTTAGGAGTTTTAGGAGATTCTGTCTGATGTCTAGTAGTTGAATGTCGTTAAATAGTTTTCCTGAAGGGAACCAGGGGGGCTTGTTGGTGATTACTTTTATTATGTGTTTTTGAATTATGTTTAAGGGCTCTAAATGAGAGTTTCTAATCCCTCCCCATCCATTTATATCTCATTTATGTTTTAAAATCAGCCCAATGTATTTTTATTAATAAAAGCTTTATTAAGTAGTGACCAGTAAAATATTGTACATGTCTTCTTTTTAGGCAGTTAGTTTGAAGCTTCGTTTTGGATTGAATGCCATTAGTTTTGTGGCAAAATCGTTCAAAAGTTACAAAGTTACATTAAGGCTATTGTACCACCTCTGGCCGATAATTTGAAAGTCGAAGAAACATGTCTGAAAAGTTTGCTGAATGAAAGAAGGCCTTTTCAATAACAGAAAAAAAATTGAATTTTTTTGGGCGGGACATAACCTCACATTTGGAAATTATATTTAGATTTTTGGGCAAAAGTGTAATATACAAGACTAGTTCAAAATTAAATTTTGAGAATCGGTTTTCTGGACATAGTTTCAAAACACCTCTAGCTATTACTTGACTATAGCTAAAATAATTTTCTGAAAATAACAGTTGGTGTACGAATTTTTTTGTCAAACGGTACAAATACGAGTTTTGTACCGTTTGACAAAAAAATTCGTAAACCAACTGTTATTTTCAGAAAACTTTTTAGCTATAGTCAAGTTATAGCTAAAGGTGTTGAGAAACTATGTCCAGAAAACCGATTCTCAAAATTTAATTTTGAACTAGTCTTGTTTATTACACTTTTGTCCAAAAATCTAAATCTAATTATATAATTTTCAAAAGTGAGGTTATGTCCCGCCCACAAAAAAATTACAATTTTTTTCTGTTATTTTAAAGGCCTTCTTTCATACAGCAAACTTTTTCAGACATGTTTTTCGACTTTCAAATTATCGGCCAGAGGTGGTACAATAGCCTTAAATTTAATCGAAAGTTTTTTTTTTAACTAAACGGCGACAAAATCTGAGGTGGACAAATCATTTAGAATGTCCGTCCGGTCACGAATATGTTAATTTTATTTTGATACGATAAGTATTGTAGATGGAAATTACATTTTAACAAAAGTAACGTTACCATGGCAACGAAAAGTCGCACGAGGTTTCTATGAACTGCCACCTAGAAGTACTCAAAATACTATCGAGGAAGTAGTGTATTATTTGTTACCAAAGAGTTAAAATAGTTTTCCCAAGGAAATGATGTCAAGGTCCTCTAGATGGCGGTGGATTTTATCCACAAAGTAAAGGTTTACCCACGGGTTTACCCAAATACCTTGGCAATAATAAATAATTTTGGAAACATGGCCCCGTGGACAGCGAACGTCGCAAATTTAAATTTAAAAAAAAATATGCAATGTGGGTCTAGCTATTATAGCACGTGCTCGCTTATCAACGCGTCCAGCTGAGCGTTTCCTAGTATGAATAGCATGGGGCTTTCATGTCAATTATTGTTGGATGAGCGTAGCGAGCGAAGCGAAGATTCTATTTCACTACACTGGAGAAAAAAATCCGGAATGTTTTTTTTTGTGTGTTTTTGTGTGTCTGTTAACACGATTCCGTCTACACCGATACTCCAATTGCGATGAAATTTTCTTGAGGCCTTCAAAATCTCTGAACTTAGAAATGCCACGTTTTTGAGCGCAATCGAAAAATTATTTCTCATAAAAATCGCAATTTTATGATTTTTTTCGATTTAAAAAAAATGTCTTCGACCTCTAACACCTACATTCTTAATCCGATTGTAATGATTTTTTCACAGAACCCTTATTTTATGAATTTATATATTCGTGTTAAATGTAAGCGTTATTAAAAAAATCTCGTGAAAATCGCAATTTTACGCTTTTTTCGTTTAAAAAAAATTACGCTCATCCAACAACGCGCCTGAAAAAGCGTTTGCGAAGCTTCCTTATTAGTAAGTAATTTGTATGCTCAAGTGGTCAACATGAATGATTTTCTTGTTTTGGCATTGAATTAAAAAATCATAGTGCTGACCAATCTCCAGATCATGAACTTACATTTTTGTAAACATATCAAAGGTTGGTTTCCATCACAATATTAAGTAATTCCTTTGAAAAAGGATAGTCCAAAATATGAACAAAAATTATTTAAAAGTATCAAAATAAACTTTAAAAAAGGTCTGACATGAAATACATTTCTTTACACAAAATCCTGTGATAAGAGAAAACTGATTAGAAAGGCCATTGATAAATTGCTGACATCGTTATAATAACGCTGAATTCGGTAAATCTCCTTAAATCTTAGTTGTCTCGTTATAATTATTTGGAAAGTAACCTATCCGGTAAATCTCATATCTTGTATTTCGCGCTACACGGCGACAAGAACACAGCGCTCTTATTAGTTCGTACTTCTTCGCACACAAGTCTAAACCAATCACGTCTCCGTCTACAGCTGTTGCATGGCGGGGCTACAAATCTGGTTTTATTTAGTATGAGATTGAAAATACTTTTCCCATAAAATACACACTTAATGCAATAGTAAGAAAATAAATAACCGTGCCTAGTTTATTTAAGTAAAGATGTGTTATGGAACTCCATCAATATATCATTAGACGGTTCTTTTGTCTTTTAAACTTTTAAAAGAAAACGTAGTAGGTTTGAAATTTGAGACGTAATGTGAATGTAAAATTACTTTTATTGTATTGATATCTGACATTATCCTTATGACGATTTTTTTTTAAATTTGTGTATTTTGTAATGGTACTTTTACACTTCTCATTCAATTTTGTTTTCTTAGCCATTTTGTAATTACGTTTATAATTCGGTTCTGGAGTTTTGATGCTTTTGTATCTAGGTGCCCGTTAGGGCGCCGCAGCCAAGCCGTGGCGCGCTACACACTCAAGCACCTAATACAGCAAGCAGAGTTGGGGTGATTTCGAGGTGTTACCCAGCCGTCATGTAACGTGATGTGGACTTGAAAACTATCAAAGCTTAGAGGATTTAGGTACCTGACTACACATGCCAAATTTTATTGGGGTACGACCATTCCTTCTTGGTGAAAAAATGGCTTGAAACATGCTCAAAATCACTTTAAGGATGTTAGCTACTACTGCTACTACTGCTACTACTGCTACTACTACTATCTAATTCGCCAGTTTCAATCGGCTCGCGATTCTGACCAGACGGGTGGGGCTACAATGTTCATATTTTGCATGGACTTTAAGGTTATAGTAATATAGTCTATTTTGAAAGAAAAAATTGAAAAAGTTGGCTGGAAGGCTTCCAAATAAAGGTTTTAAAATAAGCCTTTACTAGGCATACAATCAACAAGTAACTATAGTTACTTGACACTTGTTGACGGTATAAGCAGAGTTAGGCGGGAAAGTGCGATACGTAAACAAATGGCGGACATTTTAAATTTTGCTTCTATGTGTGAAACGAGAAAAGTTGTCATTATACTCTCATAAAACAAATCAGAAACCGTCCCTGGCCTAGGCCCAGATGTAGAAAATTATTTATAATACAACAGTGTAGGTCTAAAGTTCCATTAGGCTATAGGACTAGATACAATTAATACTTACATTACATGTTTGACAAGCCTAGCCAACCCTAGGCCAGCACAACCTTGTTCTGACACACTTCCCGCACAAATAACTAGTTTTGATTACTAAAAGCCTAATGCAGATAAACAATAGTATGATTGTCCACCTAGGCTAAAATACACCTATTCTTTTCTTTCAATGATCTCACGCAAAACTCCTGTCACTATATAAAAACGAAAACAAAAACTGTGCAAATTTTCAATGTTCTTTTGATAATCTGTTGATTTACATGGCTGTGGATGCAGTGAAAGGTGTAAAATAACATTAGTTGTGCGCTTGTTGTAGCATGGGTAAGTTTTAATTGGATGTGAGTTGCCTAGACTTAACCAGTCCTTATACCGTCGTTATACGTCTTATATACAGGCAACTACAAGACTATCTAAGAAACAATAATCTTATGTCGAATAATCAATATGGATTTATTGCCGGTAGCTCAACAGAAAAACTTATGACTCACTTAACGAATGAGTGGTTGATGCAGCTGGACAAAAAAGTACCTCCGAAAATTGCACTAGTTTCAGTAGATATAAGTAAAGCGTTTGATTGCATCTCACACGAAATTCTTTTTAGGAAATTAAAAACTTTATTTAAACTTTCGAAGAACTCTCTTGACTGGGTGTCTAGTTTTCTAACAGGGCGAACTGTACAGACGAGAGTTAATGGGCAACTATCGTCTAAACTCAATCCTCAGGGCGGGGTACCCCAAGGAACTGTTACGGGCCCAGTGTTCTTTAACATGTTTATTAATGATCTACCACTACATGCCAATTGTAAATCCGTAATGTATGTAGACGATTTTCTTCTTATCTGCACAGGAGATAGCTACGATAGGGTTATGGAAGAAATCAGTACTAAATATACGCAAGCAAGCAATTGGTACGACTCTAATAGGCTAAAGATCAACGAAAGTAAAACTCAGGTTATGTTTTTAGGTAATGAACATGCTCCAACCGAAGTGACATTAGACAATGAGTTTATTAAAACTTGTAACATTATGAAATATTTGGGCGTATTATTAGAATACACATAACAAAAACTTGTAGAAATACAGCCAAACCTTACACACTTAAAAGAAATGAGATCTAAAAAAGGGCCAAGCTCATCTACCATTCCACATTTGCGCATTCTTAATTCATAAACGTACAGTGTCCCATAACAGCATCCTCGAAAAGCTTGGCAAAATAGAATTTGCGATTATTAATTAAAACGTAATAGTTCATCCAAGTTCTTTTTTCTAATTAATTTAAACGTAATAACATGCAAATTTTATTTTGCCAAGCTTTTCGAGGATGCTGTTATGGGACACTGTACGTTTAAGAATTAAGAATGCGCAAATGTGGTAGGGTAGATGAGCTTGGCCCTTTTTTAGATCTCATTTCTTTTGAGTGTGTAAGGTTTGGCTGTATTTCTACATGTTTTTGTTATGTGTGTGATCTCATTACTTTTTCAAGTTCCATTGCAAAATTATTTGTTAAAATATAAAAATTTTATCAAAGTTGATTTAATTTCTATGGTATTAACAATAACATTAGGATGTAAAATATCTAGACCCGGATTCATGTACATCCTGGGTATAGGTGGTGTAATATGGTGAGGATTTTCGATCACTAATTATCGATTATTGATTATCAATCAATAGTGAAATGGCATAACTTATCAACAGTGCTGGTCATAGTTAGTCACAGCCGAAGTATAGCTGACATGAATCATGATCAGTTACCATTGATGGGTAAATAAATATTGATTCCAATCAATATTGATTTGCCTTATCAATGATTGGTTGACCTAGTGGGGCCATTTGTTCTCATGATAAATATTGTTAATTTCAAATCGAAGCACCTGGCTCGTTGCTATCATAGCCAGACGTAATTTGTAATCTATCTTACTGTAACTCGGTACTGCCAAGTAAGCAGTACAGTAAACGTCACAAGTACTCCAGCCTTGTTGCAACAGATGGGAGATGTGTGCTGCATTCAAGTATGTTTTTATGCAAAACTGTACCTCTATGCTTTAACATGATGAGAACCTAAACTGAGGCTAGGCAAGGAAGGGGCCGCCCCTCTCCTCCCACCATTGTTATCCAGTGTGATTAGCAGTTATTGACTCTCTCTTATCTTGACCACCATGTAAGATGGAAGTGTTTGCAGGATAAAGCTATAAGTGTGCGGAATTTAACATCATATTATGAAGTGTTCTATGTTTCTTTTTATTAAAGAGTGTTAGTTTTAATCATTGCGTTATGATTGTAACGTAGAACCTTCATAACCCTCCTCAAAACAGTACTCCCTCAGGATAAATAGTCTATCAGTGTCCCGATACTTATTGATCAGTTGTGATCGTCTGATTGATAACTATCGCCGGACATTACATTTGGTGGCAGCATAGTGGAGTTTTTACTCGTAAAAATAAAAGAACCCGCAGAGACTATTTTTTCTTGAGTGATATTGTTTTGAGGAGGAAATAAAAAACAAAGTGCCTACAGAGAAGAACTAGGTGAGTCCACACATTTTATTATTGCATGCTTATTCCTGTCGTATGGATAGTCTGCTAGTAACAAACACGTGATTTTTGTAGTAAAATATTTATTGAATATTAAACGTGGTTTGTGATACGGTTTTGTAATCACAGTCGATAAAAATGGCGGTCAGGAGTGACGAATTATAGCACATGGTTGCTATGCTGACTAGCCAGGGAACTTTCGGAAGTACAGAAAGTCTAATCTGTTAAATAAGAACAGTGCAAATATTTTGGAAATCATAGTGTTAATGTTATTAGAGACATCCATGTGTAACATCTGAAACAGCAGATTGGCGGTAATTTTGTCGTGATTGTCGTAATAAATCTAGACAAATAAAGGAAAGTGGTAAACAAAGCCAAGTTTCCAAACAATCATGTATGAGCGACAAAAGCCCCTGAAAACTGTGAACACTGGTAGGAGAGCCCTTGGCAAAGGACGGTTGGTCTAAGCTAAGGTAAATTGTACCCCCCCCCCCCCCCCCCAATAGAATTTTTTAAAAGGGGAAGGGAAGAGTTCGACGGATGCCTCGTCGTCGAACTAGCACTAGCCGAGTCGGTGATAGTACCTAGTGTAGCAACCAGGAAGCTAGAGACAGGGAAGTTCTCATAGCGGTAGTAAAATGATAGGAAGTTAGTGTAAGTAAACACTGGAACTACAATGTTATTTCTATCTGTAAACCGGAGTCAGTTAGGCTACACTAAGGACAAGTTGCACTTGAGCTAGGGAAGTAAAGGTAAATAAAATAGAAATACCCCCCCCCCCCCCGCATAAAAATGTTTTTTTAAGGGAAGGGAAGGGTTCGACGGACGCCTCATCGTCGAACTAGGACTAGTATGAGCTAGGAATGTTAAGGTAAATAAATTAAAATCAATCTGATAGGTCAACAGTCTGTTACATTAAATCAGTCTCCTTGGATGTAATAAATAAATAATTAGGTGTAATCATCTACTAATCAGTAATCATAGCCAACCTATAATAAATTTTGCCGTTCGATGTAGTAGTTACTTGATTGAAATTCTCTTACAAGAGATGGTGTTGTTAAATTCCAAAAAGCGAAACTCAACATAAATAACAGCAAAGTTCGTTCGTCGGTAAAACAGCACGCGTAGCGACTTGTCCGCACGGACATGTTTGCACATCTTGTTCAACAAGATTTACACGGGACCAGGGGCCTAGTAACCCCGTCTGGTTTCGAATCGACCCTGGCTAATCAGGACATAGCTAACCCTATTAGCCAAGCCTCAGCTAAGCCTCCAAGGACCACTAATCCTAGAGCAAACTTAGCACAGGCCACAGAACAAGAAAACGCTAGTAAGTCTGTAAACGCTGTATATGTTTATTGGAAAGTTTATGCACAGGAATACACGATATTACCGCTTACAAAGCTAAGCAAAAGTGAAAACATCGTGTGCAGTTTACTATAGGTCGAGGAGGTACAAACTTGCTCGTTATCGTGTTGGTGGCCAAAGTGCGGCTAACACAGACGGCAACCTAGTGCCCCTCAAAATCTAGAAATAGGGGATGGACGAAGTTAAATTACTGAATAACACACTACTGGGAGAGGCGAAACAATAGTTTCGAAAACGCAATTGACACCCAAAAAGAAGTTTGTAAGGTTGCCAGGTTAAAGGCGCTTACTTCTTGATAGACATTTAGACCCGGGTATAGGGCTAAGTTGATAAATGTACGGGAACTGTACAATAAGTTATTCCTTGTGTAGGATGACTTCGGGTGTCGGAACAGTGTCACACAAGGCCATAGTGCAGGCCTCAGAGCGTTAATTCACGCTGGTTTGAATGCGTGATGGAAAGCATACGATATGCTCACGGATAAGGTCGACGAACCTTCTTATTCTCCCCAGAGTCCCCGAATTTTGGTAGTGTCCGATGGAATTATTTCGGAGAAAGGAGAAGTAAAACGCAGACATGTAACAACAGACTAAAGAGAAGTTAATTCATAAAATCAACTTGAAAAGGAACAATCAGTTTTGACTATCAGTGATTAATTTCAGAAATTGAAATAAAAATATAATTTATCCGAAATTGCAAAAAAAAAACGAAATAGTTAAGAGGGTTAGTAACCCAGTACAACCTTAACTTTGGAAAACGAGGAGGCGCAAATAGTAAAGCGAATAAGGGAAGGTTAGATTTTTCAGTAAAAATAAATTTTAAATTACCACACCATCACTATGTCCAAACTGTCAGTGAAAATAGTCCACAGGCTCAGAGCATAATATAGTTGCTAGTTAAAATGTAACTAGAGTAAAATGTAAAAGAACGTAATTTAAAATCTTTTGACATGATTTTGACAGAACAGTTGAAAAACACCGAATAACATTATTTCCGTGCAATAAGTTGTACTACGTTGTAGTGCAGATTTGAGAGGATATATTATTATGTTCGATATATCCGATAATGTTTAAATGTCAACTGAGCATAGTCTATGTAATTTGCCCAGCTGTTCTAGTAATATGTCAGTGTACCCAACTTTGCTGACTACTGGAAGTGGCGCCTACCAGGGACGGGAGGAAGCCACGTGCGTGGAGGACTGATGCCGTGCGTGACAGCTGAACGCAGCGCTCGGACGAACCAGAGGGCCGGCGCCGGTACATCAGGGACTTGGTGGACTGGACAGGACTGGACATCTTAGAGTTTCACCGTGGAAAGGGGAAACGGTGTTGGTAAAGGGGTGTTGTACCGGGAGAACAGGTCGAGACACACCCAGGTGGAAAGTTAAAAAAAAAAAGAGAAAGAAAGAAAGTATATTGTTTGTGTCATCACTAATTATTGAAAATTAGTAGTTTAAAATTGCCCTAAAAGCTATGGGATAGCAAATGACAGTACATACTTTGACAAAGTAAATTCAATTGCATTGATTGAGAATGAAATATCAGTAACAGCTCTTGAATACCTGATTATTTGATTATTTGATATATAATATCATGAAAAGTTTCTTATTGCTAAAATTACCTCAAAGTGGAAATCGAATGTTTGTTTGGGATAATGTCATTGTCAGTAAATTCAAATAGAAATAAAATAGTATAACGAAACGATTATCCCGTAAAATAATATAACTTTGAAAGTTCAAGTTGTTCGATAATAAATTAATAAAATCAATTTTTTAAATCGGGAAAAAAAGGTTTGGCTAAGTTTGAAATCTTGGAACTAATTATTTGTACTTTCTTAGGAACGTAAGTGACTTTAACGGGAGGCAAGAGGTGTGATCAACCCCCGGGCCCAGCCGCTTGCAAGGCACAGCTGACATCAGCAGTGGGTCAAAACTATTATTATTATTATTATTTTTTTTCAACAATTGAATTACAGTAATACAAGACATTGCTGTGGAAAAGAGTAGAGCAAGGCCCATAAAAAACATTGCCTTACCACAGGTATGATCTAAATATAATCTTAACTACTGCCCTAAACCAAAAGTAATGCTATTTATACGTAATATGTTATTACGGATATTAAAGCTACTGGAGGTGGCGTGAAAAAATAAATAATGGATGACATAAGTGTTTTAAGTTTTGTGGGGAGGCTGTGAGGAGAGTGTGGTCCTACATGAATTTGTGGGGGAAGTGAGTGCGTTTGTGGGGTGTGAGTGAGCGTGAGCAGTGAGTGTGATTGTGAGTGTGAGTGTGAGTGTTGGATGTGAGTGTGAGTGTGGTGAGTGTGAGTGTGAGTGTGAGTGTGAGTGTGAGTGTGATTTTCGAGTGTGGTTTTGAGAGAGTGTTCGTGTGGTATGCAATTGCATGTCTGTGACGAGTTCAGTTCGTGTTTTTTTTATTTACATTCGGTCTATGGTCAAGCTGCTTGACTTTCGAGTAGGCCACATCTCAAGTTGGTTTCCAAAAGTTTTAATGTCGCTAAATTGCCTAGTATTTTTTTTGCGCGACAAAAAAACCCTCTCTTGTATTGTTCTGTCGCGCGCGAATGGTGGATACAAAGTGACTCCTTTGTCGTACCGACAGATCTATACCCGAGCTGCACTTGTCAATGGGCCCAAAATCTACGATGTTTAGGAACATTTTTTTATATACAAAACATCAATTTCTCTAGGAGATTTTCAATCGACAGTATATTACACATTATTCTAGCCGCTCAGAGCGTCCACGTCCTTTCTATTCGTTATAATCTCGTTGCCCTGTTCTGTATTGATTCAGTTTGTTATGTTTACCTGTGTGGTCAGATGCCATGCAGGGCAACCGTACGTAATTACAGTTTTGATCAAACTTATATATACAGTTCTTTTAACACTAGGTCGAAACATTATGTAGAGTTCTAGATAAAAATCCTAGGATTTTGGCTTCTTTTATTTCTCACAATCTCTGTTTGAATGTTCCATTTGAGGTCCTTCGCAACTGTTACACCCAGGATTTTCATCTCTGAAACAGTGCGGATAACGTTTTCCCTTTATCACGTAAGAACAGCTCAACCTAACTTCCGGCAGTTGTAATTGACATGTGGCTGGACTTACTGTGATTTAATGCCATATCGTTGATTTCACACCACATTTCAAGTTTCCCCTAGGTCGGCTTGTAGGGTTTCTTTCATCTTGTTTTGATTTTATGACTCTTACATTGTGCAATCGTCAGGTATTGGCGGATGCTTGAGTTGTTTCATTGTGGTAGGTCCCTCTGTAGATGTTAAACAATAGGGGTCCTAGGACTTTACCCTTGGGGTACCCCAGACGGAAACACCAACACGCTAGAGCACCACCGTCATAGATCACACGCATACTGCGACCCACTAGGAAACTGCGATCCACTCGACGACCTGGCCGGAGATGTTATAACGCTGGAGCTTGGGCAAGTAGCCGTCGATGAGGGACCCTGTCGAACGCCCCTTTGCCCAGTCCCGAGAGATGACGTCGATCCGCGTACCCGCCACTGCATCCAGCGCTTGTTGCCAGTCGTCTTAGCCCCAGTGAGCATGGTGACGCATGATCTACGCGGGAGAAACCCCTGTTGCTGTGAATTAATCGCCCCCATGTTGTACAAGTGTGCCATGTTCTGTTGTTGACAACTCGTTCCATGATTTTACCGACAACAGACGTCAAGGAAATGGGACGATAATTCTCAACGTTACACCCTTCCCACTCTTAAACACCAGGCAACGTTGGCCTGTTTTTCCCGTCTTTAGGAAGTTTGCATTGTTGCATCGATGTTTCGAAAACATGACACAGGGATGGAGATAATTCCTTAGCACATTCATGTATTATTTTAGTTGGTATGTTGTCAGGTCCCTGGGCACCGTCAGGTCGCAATTTTTTATTGCCCGGGTTATTTGAAGGGGATAGAAAGGAATTGATTGAAGGGGGGTGTTTTTGAATGCTTTGGAAAATATTGGGGGGGGAGAGATTGTTGGTAAATAGAAGGAGGGGAAGTTTTTTTGAAATTTCGTCTGGAAAGCCTCGGAGATGATTTTCGGATTGCTAATGTTTTCACCATTAATTGAGAATGGTTGGGTGCGGGGCTGCCGCTTTTGCTATGTACATACCCCCAGATTTTTTTCGGAAATGCCCTCGCCTAGCTTCCACATATGCTCATCCCTGTGCTTTTCTCGTTCAGTTTTCCAAGGTTACGCATCTTCCTGTACGCTTCCCACTTTTCAACTTTCTTGTCTTTCTTCCACTTGTGGTAGAGGTGGTCTCTTTTGTGAATTTTGTTTACTAGATTCTTGCTAACCAAGCTGGCCTTCTTTTTGAGCGCATTGTTACGTTTGGCACTGCAATTTTCACACACTGCCAAAACGCCTCTTTCCAATTGGCCCACACGGTCTCTACGTCATGTTTGCCGGTTTTTTATGCAAGCATTTTGACAGTAAACAACTCCTTTAGTAAGTCCCAATTCGTTTGTTGTAGTTGAGTGTTTGTTTGTTGACAATCTTGGGCTTAGGGGGCTGCCGATCTTCAGGCGGACGGGAAAATGGGAGCCCGGCGTACTCTGATGACGCCAGCGCCCGAAACCATTACCCCCCCCCCCCCCCCAAACGTTTCCAACAATGCAGAAGACAAGACCAGCATATTTAATAACCTAATTTAGGTAATTGAGTTGTATTCTTAACACACAGTTCACAGTGCTTTCAAGTGATATTTAATTTCTATTTTTTTGTGTGCATTACGTATGTTGTTGTTGTATCATCATTTACTACTTTCATCACTATCGATCCCCCTTCTATCACTCTCACTGGCTAGCCTATCATTTTTCACTCTTCATCACCTATTCGACACCTCGTCAAAGGGGCAAGTTCGCCGTCTCTACAAGCCTACTGTCTTGAACCAAAGGGTAAGTCTTTTGATTTTTTTTTTCTTCTTTTTTCCCCGTTTTTTTGGGGATCATCGTTTGGTGCCAACATTTTGGTCCACTGGGCCCGAATATATTTCTTTTTTTTTTCATTATACATCCACTTTAAAAACCATTCAAATATTATCCGCTTTGTTTTTTTTGTCGATTTTCAATCTCCTCACGGGTCATACTCGTCCGTGTGCATGACTATATACGCAGTGTTATCCATTTTGGTATTTTTCTTGTCGCAGGGCGAATTTTTTTAATTCTCTCGGTCGGTGTATTTTAAAAACCGTCGCTATTTTATTGTCCTGATTTCCCCCGGGTTCATCTAACCATTTTGTGTTCATTGTTGTTTTTTTCAATTGCACTCGCAATAGCCCCACTCCCTGGGTTTTTTCTTTTATTCTCGTCAAAGTTTCGGTTATCAAAAACAACGGAACGGCAACGTAGTTTTTGGGCTTCTAGCTAGAAGAGAGCGTATTTATTTGCCTCGTGCAACGTCAATGACCGTTTCAAGCGCTTCAAGACGAGGGGGGCTTCTCGGCACAGATCGCGTTTGACAAAAGCTTTGGGACCCAGTTGGAAAAACCCCTTTCCGAAAAGCGGTTCAAAAAAAAAAGGGGAAGGGAAAAAAAAAAAAAAAAAAAAAAAAAAAAAAAAAAATTTAAAAAAAAAAAAAAAAAAAAAAAGATTTTTAAGAAAGAAAAAAAAAAAAAAAAAAAAAAAAAAAAAAAAAAAAAAAAAAAAAAAAAAAAAAAAAATTGAAACAAAAGTCATGCTAATTTACAGCTTCTTGAAAGTTCATCGAAATTCCCGTAAACGCTTCAAGGTTTTGAAGTTCCTTTTTTGCGATTTTCTCCTTCTGTCATTACTTTGTAAAATTTAGAGCAAAAACCCGGGGAAAAAATTTTGGGGCCAAGTTCTCTTTCTCTACCCCACTTATCAGCAGTTTATCACGTTTGGACGAAGCTTCAAGGCGCTTGAGTTGTCTTTTGGGATCAACCGGGTTCGCCCCCAGTTTTAAGGCGCAGTCTACGGGCAGTCATCGAAAAAAGTAAATCATTGCTCTTGAAAACCCCAGGCCACATGACCCCCAGTGAACAAACCCTGCTTCGGCTCGTAAAGCCGGCAACTCAAAGCCGTCCATCCCCCCACTTCCCCATTATGCCAGAGTTCTAACAACCTTGTATAAGTGCCCAAAACGTTCTCAAGCATCCTACCCGACAAGACGTACTCTCGGCGTTAGTCGCTGTTTCAATTGCTTGGGATTTCATTACAATCCGAATGTAAAATCTGAACGTTTGTCTGGACGTTGCAAGCCCAGCATCCTCGTTGTTGATCCGATAAAAAAAGCCCCCAACGGACTATCAACCATCAGATAACAGTTTATCAGCCCCAGATACATCGCACTCGTATTTTTTCCCCTGTCGTAGGGAGGCAACCCCGTCCACTCACGCGTCCCCTTTTGGGTTTTACCGTGAGAGCTTTAAATTCGGGATGCTGGGGGACAAATCCCCCTATTCGGCCGTCATAGATTCTGGTTAAGGCCAGCTAAAACTCTTTTCTCTCTTTTCAGGCTCGGTTTTAAGGTAGAATCCAGCCCTATTAAACTGTCTGGCATGGGGCAAGCGGTTACCAAGGTTAGGGCAATTTGTTTCTGTACATTGCTTCTCGGTTAAACCCAAAAACCATCATCTCCGCGTCAGGCACTCGTTCTGTCTGCCTTTTTCAGTCCCTTCCTATACCTCCGTCCCTATCGAGGTTTTCGGGGCGCTATCGGGGGCTCTGTTAGCCCACGTAGGTTTATCTTCCAACAAAATCGACTTCCCGATAGGAGCGGGCTGTATCCGGATATTCTTAGTAGGCCGCGATGTAGTCATTGGGGGCCAACCCTCCGCTTCACCCCCTGTTCGGATAATGATCTTGGGTTTGATTCCGGCTCAGGACTCGAGTCCAGGCCCCATGCTCCCCCTTTTCGCATGTTCGGGGCCCCTCGTTGGATCGTTTCTTCGCAGTTCTGGGAAAATGAGGGGTTTTTGCGTCCTTTCAAAAAATCCGATGATCAGCTTTTGGGGAAAACCAGTTCGTGGCCCCACACACTCGAACGATGCGGGGCGTTATCTGTAGGGCTCCCATTTAAACCCATGCTGCCTCTTGGCTTCAATCGCAATGTTCCTTCTAAATTTTCCATCTGGGAAGTCGCCCCAAGCGGTTTTGTGCTGACGTTGCTTATCACAAGTTCTGCGGGAGTACGCGGGTCTTAGCACAGCCTTGCTGTCACGTCATCGGATTTTCGTGATTCCACACCTTGGGGTGCACAAGGCTTCAAATTCGCACAAGCTTCGAGTCGTGTTCAACGCCCGGCGGGGGCGCGGGTGGTGCTTCTCTTAATCAGCGAGTTCCCAAGTTTCCCGATCAACTCGGACTTATCCTATCGTATCTGTGCTGACTCCGCCAAAATTTCGGCAATTTGTATTCTACCGTGACGTGTCCATCAGCACATCTTCTGGCCCCGAATCCCGACTCGCTTCTTGGGAGACTAATACGTCCCCCTACGGGTTTAGCTCCATAGCTTTTCTTTCTCAACGAGTTTTTCACCCGCTGGGCAAGACACGGGGGGGCCTTTCCCCTTTTCTCTTGTGCATTACGTTTGCAGTACACGATGACCTCGTTAGCGCTAAGGACCTCGCTCAGGGTATCGCTCTTCAGAAAAAGGGTCACGTGTTTCTTTCCAGTGGGCTTCGAGCCTCGAAAAGGGCCACAATCTCCCTGCTGGTTTTGCGACGCTTTAGAGAAAAGGTAACGCCGCCGCTTGTACCTCCACATGACGTCGTGTTTCCCCCTTTCCGTTACCTTCTCCGAGCCCCTAGCAAAGTTGCCCAGTCAAGACGGGTTTTCCCTTCCAAAACTCGAGCTGTCTGCGGCTCTGCTGCTCCCCCGTCTTCTCCAAGCTACCCTTTCCTGCACTCAACTCTCTCACCCTGAAGCCATCGTACTTTACTCGGGCTCAACTATCGTTCTCGCTGGCTGGGTACACCTCCCATCGGCTGAAAAAAGTTCGTGGCAAACGATCGTAAATCCTGGGGGCAACCTCACCGTCCATTGGCTCACTTCCGTCCAATGGAACCCGCTGACTGTGCGTCCCGGGTTTGACGGCATCTGAAATCACTTCACCCTTTGTGGCAGTTTGGGACCGCCCTTTCTTCAAACATCCCCCGATTCTTTGGCCCCCTCAACGCCCACCTCCCTTAGCGTTGATTGCCTGAATGAAACCACATGCAGTTCTGATCGCCAAGGCCGACGTTTCGTCGACCCCTTGTTGTTCATTTTTCCCCTGAATTTTTCCACTCTCTCCGTTCGAGCGATGTTTGGCTAGCATCCGATTCGCCTGATCCTGCTACTAAACGTTCTCAGGTCCTGTTCCCCCGGGGCCCCCTGCGCACTGAAGAGTTGCAGTCTTTTCTTTACATGCTTTTCAACTTTCTCAACGTCAGTTTTTCGCCAGTGAGTTCGCCAGCTGAGCAAATTTGGGAGGTCACCTCGAAATTGGGGCCCCTCTTAACCTTCTTCGATTATTAGGGTTTTTTCAGGGTGGGCGGGAGACTGAACACCTTCTCTTCATGTTGAAAGCCCCATCCTCGTGCTATCAAGCAAGCCATTGTCCGTGCCCCCGGGCCATCACTGACCTTTTGCCCGGTAAAGGGTGGTGTCGTGCGGGCGTTCGTAACCGACCCACGGCGTTTCATTCGCCCAGTCAACGACTTTGGGGTTTACCCCCTGCTTGTTGCTTGGGGGAACTTCGTTTCGTTTTACTTTTTGTTTTCCTTTGAGTTTTTGGGGGTTTTTGTTTTTCCCCTTTACGAAGTGACTTTAAAATGGGCATTTTTTGGGGGGGCGGGGGATTGTTCGCGCCCGTATTTGCCCACTCTTGTTTCACGTAAAAATTTAGTTTTTTACTCCCTCGTACCCCTCTTTTTTTCTTTTCTGATTTTTAAAACCCGACCTAGAAGGTCGTTGGGTGTCCCCCTTGCTTCGAACTGCCATAGCGTTCAGACCTCAGACGGCTGTTTTTTCAGACAGTGCATTCCATATTTCATAGTTTTCCTCGAGAGCAACAGCCAAAAAGTATTCTTCGTGGGTTTCTATATGACAATTTCCCAAAAACACACAGTTCACAGTGTTTCAAATGTATTTAATTTCTATTTTCGTGTGCATTACGTATGTTGTTGTTGTATCATCATTTACTACTTTCATCACTATCGATCCCCCTTCTATCTATCATCTCACTAGGCTAGCCTATCATTTTTCACTCTTCATCACCTACTTCGACACCTCGCTCAAACGGCAAGTTCGCCGTCTCTACAAGCCTACTGTCTTGAAGCCAAGGTAAGCTCGTTTGTGATTTGTTTTCTTCATTTTTCCCTCGTATTTATTGGCATCATCGTCTTGGTGCCAACACTAGTAATGAATTTAGCAATTACAACAGAAAAATATTGGGGCCCCCATGACCTCCCAAACAATTGTCAAACATGACATTTTTCGAGCTAGGTCCCATCGGCAAAAATCTCCCATAAGAAATAACATGGGGACGATCTTTATGCCCCGTGACCTTGGAGGATTTGGATCCAAAAAAATATTGGCCATTATTGACGTACTCGACAGCCTTTTTTTCTTTTCTATATTTTGTTTTGTAATTTGAGCAATTAGTTCGGTCGAAATTTGCTGATTACCAAGATGGGGTGTGATTTTGGAATGCATAATTTTGCGTGTTTGAGGGTATATTTGGGCACAGTTTCAAGACACGATGTTATATAGGGGCATTTTAGATTGGTACTAGGCTCTAGTATCTATGTGGACCAAAAAAGAAGCAGGTTAAAGCCGATTTAGGAAATTTTCCAAAACACCAATTTTCGCCAATTTCTGGATGAAAAAAATTAAAAAATTCGTGTTAAATCACAGTTACAAGATATAATTTTTTAAACGATCATTTAAGTGTAGTATTGTGCTATAGATCACGTGGTAAAAAATAATTTTTGGGGTTTTTAGCCCCTTTAAGTGCGTTCTAGCTGACACATTTTACGCCTGAATAATATTTTGGTACATCCATCATTTTGAAGCTGTGATGCTTTTTAAAACGTTCAGTACTTTTTAAGCATATTAGACCAGCCCCCAGGTATAAAAACCATCCCCCCCCCCCCCCCCCTGCTGAGAAATGGAGACCCATATATTATGAAAGGTTGATTATTTTGGAGTAGAAATCCACTTGTTGGCCAGTTTGCCAGAGGTGGGTGCGGAGAACTAGGGTGCCCAAATGGTTAATTGTGCTGAATTTTTTAACCGTTTTTATTTTTTAGTCCAAACCGCTGAACAAAAATCGATTTTTGATTTTTGATTATGTGAGTAATGACAAATATATAATTTTATCCATATTTTTATTTTCTAATTCGTACCGGAAATAACTTTTTTAGTTTTCCAAAAACAAAGTCAAAATGGCCCCAAATTGTTCGTTTTGGTTAAAACTAATATATTCTGAAACGGTTTGTTATTTTGAGTCGAAATGCATTTGTTGGCCAGTTCGCCAGAGGTGGATGCGGTGTACAGGGGTGCCCAAATGGTCAATTTTAAGGGGGGTTTTTCAACAGTTTTATTTTTTCAGGGCTAATGCTTGTCGAACGAATCTATTTTAGAATTGAGATTCGTGTAAGTGATGAAAAATAGAATGTTATCCACATTTCTATTTTCTTGTATGTCCTGGAAATACAGTTTTTTTTATTAAAAAAAAATAATATCAAAATGACCCCAAATTGCCCGTCTATATTAAAACGTATATATTTTGGAAGGGTTGTTATTTTGGAGTAGAAATCCACTTGTTGGCCAGTTGGCCAGTGGTGGATGCGGGGTTCAGGGGTGCCCAAAGAGTCAATTTAAAAGGGGTGTTTTCAACAGTTTTTATTTTTTCAGAACGAAAGCGTTGAACGAAATCTATTTTATACTTTTGATTTGAGTAAGTGATGGAAAAAAGAATGTTACCTACATTTTTATTTTCTTGTATGTCCCGGAAATACCATTTTTGACTTTTCCAAAAAGGAAGTTAAAATTGCCTGTTATTTTTAAGTACTAATTTTTATTTATGATATCAAGGTGCGCGGAAGCGCACCGGGCCAAGCCACGCGCGGCTCCGCTTCCACTAGCGCCTATTACCGCACGCCTACTTTAGCACTTAACACGGTGTCGCCGACGCGAAACCATGTGAGATAAAAACCTGCAACTTGCTTCAATCGATGTGATTTTACTATGAGATGACCCATTTCAAGTTTCATCCCGATTTGATGATGCGTCTAGAAGTTATTGAGACGTCAAGATCGTTCAAAATGACTTTCTTCTTGGTGTTGGGTGGGTGGGTGGCTGGCTGGCTGACGAATTATGTATCTGTTTGTGGGCCCTCAATGGGTTATGTTAGTGAAGCCAAAATTTGCACCGATGTCAGTCATCTCAGTGGCCATGTTCTTGACAAACGGTAATTGGATTAGATGACCGGAAACTTAGATAATGCAAAAATAACAAATTATTTAATTCTTGTTTTGCTAAGCAATGGATAATGTTAGAGAAGCCAAAATTTGCACCGATGTCAGTTATCTCAGTGGCCATGTGCTATTTCAACGGTAATTGGATTAGATGACCGGAAGCTTAGATAACGCATTTTTTTTTAAATATAACTGCGATGTTTAAACCTTTTAATTATCAATGAGTGAGATTTTATTTTGAATCATTGTAAATAAAGTAATTAAATCTACTTGGATGCTAACATCCGTACCGTTTACGTTCTAAAAAAATTATTGATATACCATACAAAAATGCAAAAACTTGCAAAAAAAAGGGGCCAAGCCGAAAATGAGGAAGATACAAGTGGTTCAACTGCATAAAGTGGTGACATCTAGAAGTGTGGCCAAGCCCATTATTTTGTTTAAAATAATAAATATATTTGTTCATTATATAATAAATTAATAATATATCAAAATCCATATTATTATCTAACTATTATTATGAATAAATATATTAACAAAAATAACATAAACATTAAATACATTTATTCAAACATTTACATGTAGAAATATCAAAATTAACAGACGCCATTCACAATTAAAAGCTTGGTGGATGGATTTGGATTGGTTATGTTTTGATTAGTCAGTAACGACAACCAAGTTAAAAATGTATCGACCAAGCTTTTAATTTTGAATGGCGTCTGTTAATTTTGATATTTCTACATGTAATGTTTCAATACATTTATTTAATGTTTATGTTATTTTTGTTAATGTATTTATTTCATAATTATAGTTAGATAATAATATGGATATTGATATATTATTAATTTTTATATAATGAACAAATATATTTACTAGGAAAACACTAAAGTCCCGTCGCGTTGTTGAGCGAGCACCGGTACGTGCAACAACGACCCAAGTACGACATTCCCATAATGTTACATACCAATGAGTCTTTAAGGTTTTGACCGATTTAGTTGAAAATTTAGTAAATAGAAGAGAATGTTGTACTTATTGACCCTGCAAAATTTCATAACGATCGGAACATTTTTATTTTTTTTTATTTTTTTTAATAACCAACGATCGGATTTTGTTCAAAACTATACAGTCAACCCGCCCGCCTAGGTGGTATGTACATGTGTGAAAAATTTCAGGTCGATCAGAGAAACGGTGCGACCTGTATCGAAGCAGTAACAGAAAAAAAAAAAAAACGACATTCGAGCCATAAGAGTCAAGTGGAGATGCTCGCTACGCTCGCTCAATTATTTTAAACAAAACAATGGGCTTGGCCACACTTCTAGATCTCACCACTTTATGCAGTTGAACCACTTGTATCTTCCTCGTTTTCGGCTTGACCCCTTTTTTGGAAGTTTTTGCCTTAGAACATCTATACCCTTCGGGTAGACGGATAGCTCGGCAATTTTCGTGAAGCCGACCGCGGCCAGTTCCAAGAACTAGATCTGGGCAAAACATTGAAGATGGTGAACTCTTGCGCTGCGTTTGTCTGTACGTCAAGAGCTGGAAAACAATGTGGATTTTCATTCCACGTGTAAGTATTTTACTCAATTCATTTTTTATAATGTAGTACACTATTGGTTGCCCTAGATAATTGGTGTATGTTATATTTCAATAGAGCCTATTGTTTCAACCAAATGTGCATTTCAAGTCAACATAGTCCTGAGAGAGCACATGGCCTGTCATGAGCTTATGCCTTAACCTGGTATTTAATGGCTCTTGAAGGTGATTTGGTGCATTAGATTGGTGGTTACATGCTGGTAGGGTATCTATTTGTAATTTAAGAACATCTTACTGTTTATGAGGAATATTCAAATTAAGGTGAGAAATGTTACATTATGACTAAGGTTTATTTACTGTCATACATTTTATATATTAATGATGTGAATAAGAAGTAATATTAAATAAAAAAAGTAATATTTATGCAGTGATTGTTGTCTTATCATTTTTTACAGCTTACTATTGTACATGCAAAATATCATTCCATATCCATTTGCATTGTTATGTTGTGAACTTTTAACATGCCTAAATCCAAAATGTTGCTCCTAGGCCTCAATAAAGTGATATGGAATTATATTGTGCATGTCTGTAGCAGGCCTTTTTGCTAAATACTATTCTAGTTTGTTGTGTTATAATAATTATTCTTACATCAACCCCACAACTTTTTTCATAAAAATCATTAATGTAATCCTTTTAACAAAGTGCGCCTTTATCAAATATCCCTTCAAAAAGTGCAGACACATTTTCTTTACAGAATACAGAGCTATTGTTGTAGCTCTACTGAATCCAAATAATAACACGAGTGATTTTGGAAATGGGGCTATCCAAAGTACCTATCCTCTCTCCCTCCCCCCTCCCCCCCCTCCCAAACCTTTTCCTTTACAATCATCTTCACTTGCAGGCCTACAATTTGCACCTTAACTGAATATCTTTTCAAAAAGTGCAGATGCCATGTTCTATACAGAACTATTTTTTGTAGGCCCTACTAAAACGAACTATAACTGAGTGATTTGAAATGGGAACATCTGATGCACCCCTACTCCCCTCCCAATCATTTTCCTCAACAAACAACATCACTTGCATAATAGGCCTACAATTTGCATCTTTACCGAATATATTAAGTGTTAACATTCCATTCTAATATTGCTATATTAATTTAACCATTCTTCGTCACCCCATTTGTAAAGGGTTCCATATTTCGATAGATTTTGTATTTTTTAAGACTACCTGTTTGAAGGCCTGTTCGATTTCTTCTTCAGAAAAACATTAATGTTAAAAATGTTTATTAGCCAATGTGACCACACACTATTGCAGTGGTTGTCATGTTTGAGATGTCATAAAAATGATAATAAAACAATGTTCAATCCAATTTACAAATACGATCTAGCAATGCCATAGTACAATAAAAATACAATCCCTGATAGTAAAAGGCCTATTTTAGTATGGGTAAATATACAATATAAAAACCTTAAAACAATAATATTTTCCGTAAATCAAAATATGTAGTAGACATAGGGGGTTTTGTGATGTTGGGGTGCGATGGTGTTTAAATCTGGCATATTCCCGCCAAACACATAGAATTAAATTTCTTTCGGAGTAAGGATAAAATAAATTTAAAACTTATTTGACGTGGTGTCCCAACAAATAAATATGCATAATGCATTGTTTTTAAACATCACATTCTCGAAAGTGATTCACTACTTCTAGTACGCGAAATTACTGTATGTTTAAATGGCACTACGCGCTTCTTGCCCAGACCGGCTTCCGAGAATCTCTCCCTCTCTCTCACTCTCTTTGTTCCCAGCTCGGCTTCAACCGCTGCAACGGCAGGTATACGCGCGCGCTCTGTCTACCCTCTATATGGTCTAAGGTTTTTGCATTTTTGTATGGTATTTATGATACGGTGGTGATTTTGGAGTAGAAATCCACTTGTTTGCCAGTTGTCCATTGGTGGATGCGGCATGTAGAGGCGTCCAATGAGTAAATTTAAAGCGGGTGTTTTCACATTTTTTTTTTTTAACGGCCGAATTGTTGAATGAAATCTATTTAAGACTTCTGATTCGTGCCAAGAATGAAAAATGACGTGCTATGCACATTTTTATTTTCTGATATGTCCCGGAAATAAATACTTCAACTTTTCAAAAAAAAGATGTCAAAATGGCCCCAAATAGTTAGTCTTGGTTTAAACTTATTATTATAATAGCGTGGTTATTTTGGAATAGAAATCCACATGTTTGCCAGTTGTTCAATGTTGGATGCGACGTACGTGGGTGTCCAAAGTGTGAATTTTGGACCGGCCTTTTGGGGTTCAAAGAAAATAATTTTAATAAAACTATTTTGGAAAAACTTTTCTATTACACTCTCACAAGGCGACACTAGTCTTAGTAATTGAATTAAAACAGAGTAAATTGACTGTAACTGAGGCACTACTATGGCTACTATAGCAGTGAGAATTCGTGGTGAGGCCGATATTCAAGATGCGCCACTGTTTCTATGGAGCATCTCGATACGACGATACGATGTTGTTCGTTCTCTTGACACTGACGCTTTCATTCGCTTGTTCAAAAACTCACAGCGAGTAAGTAAACCAACAAGCGCTTGTATGTACCGGCTTTGGAGACAAGAGTTTTTAATTAATCTAATGGATGAGCAAAATTATGTATTGTTCTTGCGCCAATTCATGCTTTTCCTGCTTTTGACACCATAATTTAATTTGTTCGACGAGGAAAGCGTTAATCTTTTTAACTATTAGATAAACACTGCGAATTTAAGGACACGTTTATGTTGCTTGACAACTAAAGATGTTAGGAAAACACAGTGCGACTAATTAGCAAGGATTACTTGCCTTGTACCAGTATTGGGAGACCAGTACGAGACCAGTACTGTTGATGTTCATCAGACTTGCTACCAACTTTTTCTAAAACGACTTCAAAAGTTGTCATCTTCTAAACCACTAGCAAACTACAACAGCACTGACTTCGACTTACTACCATTATGCAAATCATCTTTACGTTTGCATATTCTGCTTGCAAATGATCATGCAATTCTATGATGGTGTAAACTGTAAAGCAACAGACGCATGGACGATACACATGAACAACATGATCATGGCTGGTCGGTAACACCAGATTGTCTTCGAAATTAAAACCGGCATATACGTTGTTGAGAGTGAAGATACACGAAGATGGACTTGAATTCACAACAAAACGAAAAATTATAATATTACATGCAAAAAAGTCCATCAAAGGTTCATTTTCAAGGTAAAGTTAGGCCATACTTACCGCCCCAATTGGGTTTTGCAATATTTACCATTTTGACCCCCCTGTTATTCCCAACCGCCACTGGGTAACTTGCAAACAAGTAAATGTAAACTCCAAAATAATACCGAATATATCATTTTTTAACCACAACAGGCAGTTTGGGATCATTTTGAGTTTTTTATTTGGATATAGTCATGACACTCCATTTTACAATCTTGACACCGAATCAAAATCTTAAAAAAATTTTACCTCAACGATTCGGTCGCAAAAATAAAAACGGTTGAAAAAACCCTTAAAGGACATCACAACCCTGGGAAATTTCCCGGGCGATGTAAAGAACCTAAGTTGTTTTAATGACTAATGGCGAAAACCAGAAGTCTCTAATTTGAAGCAGAAGTTAATTACACCTGTTTGAATAAAAATAATTTAGGTGGGTGCGCGCGCACCCAAAAATCGGACGTAAAGATTGCGCACAGTCGAGTCTACTCCCCGACCTCAGATTACTGGCAGCCCCTGTAAAGAACTCTCTCTGTAGAAGAAGATATAGTGTTTAGACAAAAACCAAAAGCTTCATCGTATTCAGTGGTCTTTCCTCTACAAGAATGTTGCTAAAGTAAACCTTCTTGTAGAAAATAAAACATAGTTTTGGATATTTTATAAAAACATGCTAAAAACACAAATATATCGTACTTTCAGAGACCTTGAAAAAAAGTAAAATTGACCAAATGTGAAAATATTTGACACCCACATATAGCAGTAAGCATGCAAAAAAATAAAAAAAAATACTACACTGAAATCGAAGCAAACGTGTTCAAGATTGAAATAATATATGATAGGTTTTTTCCCAGCAAACTTCGACGCTTCCAGCGACGAGCCGTCCGCGATCAAGTTGCAAGGAATTTTACTACCCATTTAGAAAACATCGTTTTGTCAAGCACGTGTAGTGTGTAGCCGTTCATAACCATAAGGTATCGGCTCACAGCTGTCTCGTATGCGGGTTTTGATTTTCATTCAGTGGTTTAATACCATGGTATTAGGATACTTGAACCATGGTTTTTATTTCATATCCCGCATACGGGATGCAAGTTTTATGATATCGTGAACCCTAATAACTAAGTAACTATGATATCGTGTAGTTTTTCACTTATTGCCTCAACTCAACTTGCAACGTTGCAATTTGCAATTGCTTCAGACGAGGCCGTACGTAGAATAGAGAGCGTTCCCTCCACCCCCCCCCTCTCCCCCCCAACACAAAAAGAGCTCCAACGCGCTTGCTTATCAATCAGTCGCTGCTACAAGATACATACAACGAATATTAAATAAATAAATAAATAAATTTTATTTAGAGTCTACCCACTCAGTTATAGAACTGATTTTCAGTGGGTACGTAACCATAACAGTACCTAAGAGTCTGATGTTTTCTGAAAAGTTGCATCGCGAGTGCCACGGGGCTGCTACCTTCATAAGACGGTCGCGCGTGAATTTTCAACGAAGCATGCATTAGTATATCAAAAGCAAATAACACGCATATTTGAAATGAATCATAATGTTGTATATTTTTTTTATTTTTTTGCATGCCTACAGTTATATGTGGGTGTCAAAATAATTTTCACATTTGGTCAATTTTACTTGTTTTCAAGGTCTCTGAAAAATACGATATATTTGTCGTTTTTAGCATGTTTTTTAAAATATCCAAAACTATGTTTATTTTCTACAAGAAGTTTACTTTAGCAACATTCTTGTATAGGAAAGACCACTGAATACGATGAAGCTTTTGGTTTTTGCCTAAACACTATATCTTCTTCTACAGAGAGAGTTCTTTACAGCGCTGACCAGTAATCTGAGGTCGGGGAGTAGACTCGACTGTGCGCAATCTTTACGTCACGATTTTGGATGCGCGGGGCACCCACCTAAATTATTGTTATTCAAACAGGTGTAATTAACTTCTGCTTCAAGTTAGAGACTTCTGGTTTTCGCCATTAGCATTAAAACAACTTAGGGTTTTTTACATCGCCGGGAAATCCCAGGGTTGTGATGTCCTTTAAAACATCCTCCCTTGGACACCCTTGTACGTCATATTCACCACTGGACAACTGGTAAACGAGTGTTTTTCTACTCCAAAAAACTGACCTATCATAATATATCAGTTTTTTTAAACCAAAACGGGCATTTGGAGCCATTTTGACTTCTTTTTGGAAAGTCAAATGTTATTTTTCCGGGGCATACAAGGAAAAAAATGTGAATAACGTTCTATTTTTTATTACTTAGACGAATCAAAAGTCTTAACTAGACTTCTTCCAACGCTTTGGCCATGAAAAAAAAGCTGATGGAAACGCACCCCCGTACACCGCATCCCCCACTAGCCTACTGGCCAAAAAATGGATTTCAACTCCAAAAAAATAATTCTTTCAGAATATATCAGTTTTAACCAAAACGAACAATTTGGGGCCATTTTGACTTTGATTTTAGAAAACTCAAAAAGCTATTTCCGGTACATACAAGAAAATAAACAATATTGGATACTAATATTTGTCATTCCTTACACGAATCAAAAATCAAAATAGATTTCGTTTTAACGGTTAAGGCCTTAAAAAAATAAAAACGGTTAAACAAATTTAGAACAATTGACCCTCTGGGCACCCCTGTACCCTGCACCCACCACTGGCCAAATCGCCAAACAAGTAGATTTCTACCCCAAAATAATCAACCTAAACATAATATAAATTTGGGTCTCCATTTCTCCGCAGGGGTGTGGGGGGGAGGGGGTGTCTCACTAATGGTAGGTCCCAGTTTTATATTTGTAAAATTTACATTCCTATCCTATAAAATTGGTATTTAAAACCATTAAGCCTTACCCCAAATTTCGATATCATAAATTATAATTGCATTACAAGCTGGCCATTTTATAATGTATGGCGAACATACCTAGAGCCTTGCCCCGGGCCGGGATTATCCAGTCTGCCGAGCTAGCCATGAGACCGTGCTGTAGAAATACCACACTGGTCGTGATGAAACGGGTATCCGATGTAGAGTCAACAGGTACCCGTTTCTGTCTGACCTCATGGGACTTTACTGGGTATTCCGTGTCTTCTGATCATTTTCGGCTAAAAGCACAAGCAAAAAGTAAGAAGTAGTTCTTTGATAAAATAACTAACCATGCTTTGTCGTTTTTTTTTGAATTGACAGTGGCCGAGCTTTCTTAATTCCGAGGGGTGCTGACATAAATTTTCAATAACATTTTCGGAGGCAGTGGATTTTGGATAACCTTTCCAGGGGACAAAATTTCACGACGATACGATGTGTTCGTTCTCTTGACAATGACGCTTCATTCGCTGTTCAAAAAATCACAGCGATGTAAGGAAACCAACAAGCGCTTGTATTACGGCTTTGGAGACAAGAGTTTTTAAATTTAACTAATGGATGAGCAAAATTATGTGGGTTCTTTGCGCCAATTCATGCTTTTCCTGCTTTTGACACCATATTTAATTTGTTCGACGAGGAAAGCGTTAATCTTTTAACATTAGATAAACACTGCGAAGTCTAAGGACACGTTTATGTTGCGTGACCAACTAAAGATGTTAGGAAAACACAGTTGCGACTAATTAGCACGGATAATTGCCTTGTTACCAGTATTGGGAGACCCAGTACGGAGACCAGTACTGTGATGTTCATCGACTGCTACCCAACTTTTTCTAAAACGACTTCAAAAGTGTCATCTTCTAAACCACTAGCAAACTACAACAGCCACTGACTTAGACTTACTACCATTATGGCAAATCATCTTTACGTTTGCATATTCTGCTGCAACGATCATGCAATTCTATGATGGTGTAAACTGTGTAAAGCAACAGACGCATGGACGAATTTACACATGAAAACAACAGATCCATGGATGGTCGGTACACCAGATGTCTTCGAAATATTTAAAACCGGCATATACCCCGTTGTGAGAGTGAAGAACACGAAGATGGACTTGAATTCACAACAAACGGAAAAATTATAATTTACATGCCAAAAAAAGTCCATCAAAAGGTTCATTTCAATGTGATAGTTAGGCATACTTACCGCCCCAATTGGGTTTTGTCAATATTTACCATTTTGACTCCCCTGTTATTCCCAACCGCACGGGTAAACTTGCAAACAAGTAAATGTAACTCCAAATAATACCCGAATATATCAGTTTAACCGACAACAGGCAGTTTGGGATCATTGAGTTCTTTATTTGGATATAGTCATGGAACCCATTTTACAATCTTGAACGAAAAAATCAACAATCTAAAATAATTTTTACTCAACGATTCGGTCGCAAAAAAATAAAAAACGGTTTGAAAAAACCATTAAAGTACATCACAACCCTGGGATTTCACGGCGATGGTAAAGGAACCTAAGTTGTTTAATGCTAATGGCGATAAACCAGGAAGTCTCTAAACTTGAAGCAGAAGTTAATACACCTGTTTGAATAACAATAAATTTAGGTGGGGTGCGCGCGCATCCAAAATCGTGACGTAAAGATTGCGCACAGTCGAGTCTACTCCCGACCCAGATTACTGTGTCAGCGCTGTAAAGAACTCTCCTGTAGAAGAAGATAGTAGTGTTTAGACAAAAACCAAAAGCTCATCATATTCAGTGGTCTTTCCTCTACAAGAAAGTTGCAAAGTAAACCTTCTTGTAGAAATAAAATAGTTTGGATATTTTATAAAAACATGCTAAAAAAGAACAAATATATCGTACTTTCAGAGACCTGAAAACAAGTAAAAAATCTGACCAAATGTGAAAATAATTAGAACCCACATATTAGCAGTAAGCATGCAAAAAAATAAAAAAAAATACTTACACTGAAACGAAGCAAACGTGTTCACAGATGCAAATAATTAGATAGGATGGTTTCAGCAAAACTTCGACGCTTCAGCGACGAGCCGTCGCGATCAATTTGCAGAGGATATACTACCCATTTAGAAAACATCGTTTTGTCAAGAACGTGTAGTGTGTAGCGTTCATAACCATAAGTGTATCGGCTCACAGCTGTCTCGTATGCGGGTTGAGTCATTCAGTGGTTTATACCATGGTATTAGCGATTAACTTGAACCATGGTTTTATTTCATTATCCCGCATACAGATGCAAGTTTTATGAATATCGTGAACCCCACCAGTGGCGTGGCGAAATACTAAAGAGTGACTCCAGGTGCCTACAATATTATAACGATACCCACCCTTTACTTTCGTGGGCAACAAGGGGGTCTGGGGGCGCGCCCCAGTTTTAGCCCCGCAGGGAATTGGTCCAATTTGGTGATCCTAGGAAGGATTTCTTTGGTGCGTTTTACCGGTATTAAGAGATTTACTAGATATGATTAGCCTCATTTTTATGAGATGAAATTTTAATAAATGGCGAAAATATAATTTTTTTGTTTGAAAACATAAAGCCAACGTTTTTTTATTCTTGTTGTCTTCCCAGATTAGCCCTGCAGGGAAATTTTTTTTAATTTTGGTGACTAGAATTGGTGCTTTGCGTGCTTATTAACAGCAATTAACAGTGATGATAGGCCTCATTTTTAGTAATGAAATTTTAATGAATTGATGAGAGGAATATAATTTTGGTTTTGTTTGAACTCATAAAGCCAACGGTCATGTAGTTCTTTTTGTCTTCTCCAGAGTAGCCCCCGCAGGGAATTTTTTTACTTTGGTGATACTAGAATGGATTTGGTGCGTTTACTGGCACTTAATATGATTTATTAACGAGCGTGAGACGAAGCGAATGAGGATTGCTATTCAAGAAAATGGTGCGTATTCTGTGGACTCTGTGCGTGTGTGTTACTATAAAAAATCAGCCGAATCGCTGTAACCTTTCCCGTGCTTTTGTTTCAATTGTTAAACTCATAAAGCCAACAGTGTGTTTATTTCCTCTTTGCCGCCTCGTAGCGGTTTATAGCAGAATGTGGGAAAAAAGACACATGTGAAAGTAATCAATGAGAATTTAATAGTTCAAGAGGAATCCGGGGGCCCATCATTTGAAAAAAATGTATGTCCTAGATCGTAAGATAATCTGGGCGTCTTGGATAACATTTTTTTTTTTTCGTTTTCTCCGATTATGGCAGAGTTATTGAATTTGGGATAGGCAAACTAATTAAAAGCATAAATAATGAAAATAGGGGCTCCGTGGGTTTACTCCCGGGAAAATATTAAGGTAAATTTGGTTTACAAATCGGTGTGTTTGAAGAAACACTTTGTTAAAAGATTTGAAGAGAAAAGGATACGATTTATTCTTTACGGACAAACTTTCTGTTCTCGATCTCATTGAAATAATGATATTTTATTTAGAAATTGCACTGGAAACACCTCAATTCAAAAGGTTCAAGAATGTTCTTTGTCTCATGCATCACGACGTCGATAATCCTGCTTTATAGACGGTTACTTAAAAAATTAAAAACGATAAACTAAAAAATGTTCCTGACTGCCTCCATGCCACCAGCCTGTTTATTTACTAAATCCACAAATCAAACCTATTCAATCAAATATAAATCCCCGGTGGGGAAATTTGTCTATTCATTAGCAGAATTGTTGAATTGCTACCTGTATAGTGGAGTTGAGAATATACTGGATGAATATCCATCATGCATGTTGCCGCACTTTTACGAAAATCATGATTCATGGACAAAACTTTCAACCAGTCAAGAAAACATAAGGTAAGTAAGAGCTGTAGCCATAAATTCAGTAGTGTGATTTAACCAATTTAGTCATATAAAGTATTTAAAACATTATGTTTCAATAAAAAAGTAATGGGTGGGTGGGCCCTGCGGGAACACCCCACCCACCCTGTTGGGCAGCGGTGCCGGGGCTCCGATTTGGTATGGTTCGCCACGCCACTGGTGAACCATAATAACTAAGTATACTAGGATAATCGTGTAGTTTTTACTTAGTGCCTCAACTCAACTCTGCAACGTTGCAAGTTGCAATTGCTTCAGACGAGGGCACGTACGTAGAAAAGAGAGCCGTTCCCATTGACCCCCCCCCCCTCCCCCCCCAACACAAAAAGAGATCCAACGCGCTTTGCTTATCAATCAGTCGCTTGCTACAAGATAAATACAACGAATATTAAACAAATAAAAAATAAATTTTATTAGAGTCTACCCACTCAGTTATAGAATCTGATTTTCAGTGGGTACGTAACCATATAACAAGTACCTAAGAGTCTGATGTTTGAAAAGTTGCATCGCGATGTGCCACGGGCTGAACCTTCATAAGACGGTCGTCGCCGGTGAATTCTCAAACGAAAAGCAGCATAGTATATCACGCAAATACAGCATATTTGAAATGAATCATAATGTTGTATATTTTTTTATTTTTTTGCATGCCTACAGTTATATGTGGGTGTCAAATATTTTCACATTGGTCCAATTCTTATCTTGTTTTCAAGGTCTCCTGAAAGTACGATATATTTGTCGTTTTAGCATGTTTTATAAAATATCAAAAACTATGGTTTTATTTCTACAAGAAGGTGTACTTTAGCAAACATTTCTTGTATTAGAAAGACCACTGAATACGATGAAGCTTGATGGTTTTTGTCTAAACACTATATCTTCTTCTACAGAGAGAGTTCTATACAGCGCTGACAGTAACTGACGCGTCGCGGGAGTAGACTGACTGGCGCAATCTTTACGTCACGATTTTGGACTGCGCGCGCACCCCCACCTAAATTATTGTTATTCAAACAGGTGTAATTAACTTACGCTTCAAGTAGAGACTTCTGCGTTTCGCCAGTAGTCATTTAAAACAACTTAGGTTCTTTACATCGCCGGGAAATCCCAGGGTGTGATGTCCTTTTAAAACATTCCTCATGGACACCCGTGTACGGTCATAGTTCACCATGGAACAACTGGGTAACGAGTGTTTTCTACTCCAAAATACTGACGTATAATCTAATATATCAGTTTTAACCAAAAAGGGCATTGGGAGCCATTTGACTTTGATTTTGGTCAAAGAAAGTCAAAGTTCAAAAATGTTATTTCCGGACATAACAAGGAAAAAAATGTGAATAACGTTCTATTTTTCATACTTAGACGAACAAAAAGTCTTAACTAGACTTCTTCCAACGCTTGGCCATGAAAAAATAAAAGCTGGATGGAACCGCCACCCCTGTACACCGCATCACCATAGCCTACTGGACCAAATAATGGGATTTCACTCCAAATAATAATTCTTTCAGGATATATCAGTTTTAACCAAACGAACAATTTGGGGGGCCATTTTGACTTTGATTTTGGGAGAAACCAAAAAAGGTTATTTCCGGTACACACAAGAAAATAAACAATATCGGAACAATTATATTTGTCATTCCTTACACGAATCAAAAATCAAATAGATTTCGTTCAACGGTTAGCCTTAAAAAAAATAAAAACGGGTAACAAATTCAGAACAATTGACCTCTGGGCCACCCCGTACCCTGCAACCACCACTGGCCCAATCGCCAAAAGTAGATTCTCCCCAAAATATCAACATATATATAATATAATTTGGGCTCCATTTCCTCCGCAGGGGTGTGGGGGGGAGGGGGTGTCTCACTAATGGTAGGTCCCAGTCTATATTTGTAAAAAATTTACCATTCCTATCCTATAAATTGGTATTAAAACCATTAAGCCTTACCCAAATTACGATATCATAAATTATAATTGCATTACAAGCTGGCCATTGTATATGTATGGCCGAATACATAGAGCCTTGCCCAGGGACAGGGGATTATCCAGTCCGCCGAGCTAGCATGAGTACCGTGCTGTAGAAATAGCCCACTGGTCGTGAAGCGGGTATCCGATGTAGAGTCAACAGGTACCCGTCTTCTGTCTGAACTCATGGGATCAGCTGGGTATACGTGTCTTATGATCATTTCGGCTTCTAAAAGCACAAGCAAGAAAGTAATGAAGTAGTTCTTTGATAAATAAAAACTAACCAGCTTTGTCGTTTTTTCTTGAGATTGAAAGTGGCCTGTGAGCTTTACTTTAATTCCGAGGGGTGCTACAGTAATATTTCAATAAAACATTCGGAGGCAGTGGATTTTCGGAATAACGTCACAAAAAAATACCCGTGCGGTTGATTTTCTAAAACGTTTCATCTGCATTGTTAAGTGTGATTATATCACAAAGGATTATAAAGCCTTTGAGTAGGAGTAGTAGTAGTAGTAGTAGTTAGTAGTATAGTAGTAGTAGTAGTAGTAGTAGTAGTAGTGAGTAGTCTAGTAGTAGTAGTAGTAGAGCTAGTAGTAGAGTAGTAGTGTAGTAGTAGTAGTAGTAGTATTAGTAGTAGTAGTAGTAGAGTAGTAGTAGTAGTAGTAGTTAGTAGTAGTTTTTATTTTTTTGAATTGTTCTGTTATTGGAAAAAAATACAAAATACAACAATTTCAGACTCCGCAAAACTACTTACGTAGCTTGTCGCAGAGTCTCTTTAAACAAATAAAAAAATATATTAAACAAATATCTCTGACTCTCCATTTTGTCGTTGATACAATAAATTCAGATAACTACAAAAACTTTTGATTAAAACATCTCTAAAACCTTAAGAGTAACAAATAGTTACAATATAAGAAACATTATACTACCAGATAACCACCCACCAAACATTACATTAACTATCAACAAACAAAAAACAAAGACAAATCATAGACAATAAGATTCATTCCCCTTTTATATCCATTCTTTTATTTTCCTCTTCAACCTCATTCATAGATTTTAATGATTTTAAAATTGTCAGGTCAGGTTATTAAGGATTTAGTTCCAATAATTTTCTTTCATGATCTCCATAAGTGTTGTATCTGGTTGCCGGTATTAAAAATCTATCTCTATTTCTTGTATCGTATGTATGTGCGCTCACAGCTAAGTAATCTTGTCAAAATAGTTGTATGTGAGTTAGTATCATATATTCATGGTATTCATTACAAACATTAAACCTACATTACCCATTTATGTCATACTTGTGAGGATACATGATCTTCAAAAAATACGTTTCTGAATTGTTAACATTATCTGCAATATGTACCGGATGTAGCACCCCATGCTAGTAAAGCCATAACTAATTATAGACCTCTACAATGAGCGTGATAGACAACGTTTTAAAAACACCCCCTGGACATATGGGTTTACGAGTTTTAATACATACAAAGCTGATCAAGCCGAACATAATTTCTCAATATGAAAACTCAATTTGAAATTGGATCTATTATGACACCTAAATTCGTAAATTCTGTTACGTTTTATAGGTATCTTTACAAAATACACTTATTAATTATTGACAGTAACCCCTTCTATGATTTTGCATGCAAACAGGCGTTTTCATGAAACACAATTCTATTTTCTGAGGACATAAAGGGAGTTGTGTATATAGATATTTGGTTTTCTTAAATTAATGTTAGACCATTATTCGTGAGCCCATATCAAACAAATTATAAAATTCACGCGAATAGCTTGTTAGCAATTTTGAGATTTGTTGAACTATCACCAGCGCTGTATCGTCAGCGTACAAAAAGCCAAAGCAATTCTTTACTCCTATTAACATGTCATTCCACATAAATGAGGTAAAGCAAAAGGGCCCAGAATCAGATCACCTGTGGTAATCCTGACGTATTTCAACATTTTGCTTAGAACATTAGGACTTTAACAGACAGCATTCTTATTGAAAGATAATCTGAACCAGTCTAATGATCGGCCCCGATATTCCCACATAATCTAAAAAGGGCCCCCCCACCAATGCAATAATCGTTTGTGCAACAACGTGTCGAGAGCTTGCTGAAATCTATAAAAATTGTTAAAAACTTAAGGTTGTTGTTTAACGACCCCTTTACCAATATCTGCGAAAGTCGTCAAGCAGTTTCCCTGTACTTCTCCCTCTTTTGTTACACATATTGGTTTGTTATCAAATTATTTTAAAATCATTAGGTATTTAAGTAGCAAATCTGCCACGTACGTTCCATTATTTTTCTATTGACGCAAAATAGAAATAGGTCTATATTAGAGAAATCTTTCGTGATCGGACATATTTTGTAAACAGGTATCTAACAATTCGAGCGCTTTAATACGGGAGCGGGAACACAAACCCCACGAGAAAGACAGGTTAAGAGATGGCCAATTACAGGGCTATACTTCCACACATAATGCAAGTCTTTCATTCGAATTACCATCTGCACGGACTTTGTTTTTGCTATCAAACGCCTTTAGTTATCTTTTCCAAGCGTCTCTTGAACTTGTCTTTTCAAATATAAGAGATGGTAGCTCGACATCTGTGAATCACATGTTTTCATAGACAATCATGTTTAATACTAGTACACCCTCATTAAAAAACATCGCGACTCATTTGCTATTTTCATTCGAGGTATACTCAGTGCCCTATGTTTGGATTATAACGTCATCTACAGAATTCTGAGTTTTAGTAGTAAGTAGTAGTAGTAGTAGTAGTAGTAGTAGTAGTTAGTAGTAGTTGTGTAGTAGTAGTAGTAGTAGGAGTAGTATTAGTAGTAGTAGTAGGTAGTAGTAGTAGTAGTAGTAGTAGTAAGTAGTAGTAGTAGTAGTAGGAGTAGTAGTCGTAATAGTAGTAGTAAACTTTATTTAGCAAATATTAGCTTTTATTATACATTTAGCACAATGTTAACATTGATGTGGCACATAAGCACAATCCGCAGAAAACAAGTGCCCTGATTCTCGGGATCTCGCGATTCCGTGGATTCTCGCGGATTCGTTTATTCTCAAGATTTCACTTAATTATTACAACGAAAACTAATCTATGTGTCTGGGTGGGGGTGGGGGGGGGGGGGAGAGGGAAAGAGAGGGAGAAGAGAGAGATATTTTATTATTGATATGGGCATGAAGCCCCATGCATGGAAGCCAACCTCTATAATAACAGTATAGTAACATATTAGACGTATACAATTTGATATTGTTATTATTATTATTATATTAATAAATTATTATTATTATTATATTATATTATATTATATTATTATTATATTAGTATTCTTATTATTACTATTATTATGTAGTAGGTATTATTATTATTATTATTATTAATTAATTAGAGTATTAGTAGGATTATTATTATTATTATTATTATTATGTATCATATTATTGTATTATTGATATAATGTTGTGTGTGATGTACCTCAGACTCATATACTTCGCCGAGAGGCAAGCAATATGCCACCACCAACACCATTAAATCATCCCAAAAATGGGAATAAACATAGCTCAACCCAAAATTGTTGTTTATTCAAAATTAGTTATAAAAAGTATGTCTAATGTGTTTTACCCGAATCGGCTATTCTCATTGTATTTAATCACCACATTTTTGTCACCCCCATCCCTAATAGTTTATATTAGTTTTATGGTACCTTTGATTTTCCAGCATTCACCATGAAGGCACCAATGAGTTATCAGCATGAAATTTGGCTGATGGTAACATATAATATGACAAATTCTATTCGCTGGGAGGCAAGCGATATTTCACCCCACTGTTCCCTACCACCATTAACATTGGGAAAACCGTTAGGTGCATTTAAACAATTTAAATATATTTTAGTGTGATTACTAGGAAAACGCTAAAAGTCCCGCCGCGTTGATTGGTATGAGCTTTTTAAAGGAGTTTTAGTTGCGTGGAATATCTTTACTTTTGCAAGTGCTTTTTGTTTTGCTGCCTACGCATTGAAGGTGAAATGTTCGTCAAGTTTTTGTTCTGGTCAATTGTATTATTACCGTAAAAAAACTTGTATTAAAAGCTTTATTCTATGGATTTCTGGCTAAATTTTTCCACTTTTGTTCTTCAAATAGGTAATACAAATCATAACCTTAAGTCCATGCTAAATGAACGTTGTAGCCCCAACCCGTTTGGTCAGAATTGGCCCAAATGGCACGAAAATATCGCACAAACAAAGTCAAAAAAACGTTATGAAAAGCTTTATTTCTCTCGATTCTGGCTAACTTTTTCAATTTTTTTTTCAGAAAGACAATACATCACCAATTACATTAATGTTACATGTGAAATATGAACGTGTAGCCCCACCCGTTTTGGTCAGAATTACTGGCCCAAATTGCACGAAAATATCGCACTAAAATCGATAAAAAAAAAATCGTAAAAGTACGTATTCATTGAGAAATCTTTCTTCGATTGTACCCAAAAAAACGTGGCAAGTCTAAGTGCAGAGAAAACGAAGGTCGTCGTCAAATTTCATCAAGATCGATATGCCCCGTTCGCCCGGTAGCGAGAGCGAACAAAACAGACGGAAAAAAAACAAAAAAAACAAACCAAAACAAACAAAAAAAAAAAACAACGGAAGCTAAATTTTGGGGGGTCGGTGAAATTGAGTCTTCGCTTCGTCATCCAATAATATGCGCCAATTTGTTATAGGCCGCGTCACCAAACATCCACACCAAAAACCAAAGACGACATTAACCATAGAAATAAATAAAAACATTGTACATTTTGGCCAACTACAGATGTAAACAAATACAAAAGATGGTAGCTTTTGTTTTCAAGCCAATCTGTGTTTTAAAGGCACTGTATCCACTTTTCAACATTCCGGTATTTCAGCCTTGTTTTGAAACAAACAACAAAAGATGTTGATATCACACCCCCCCAAAAAAAAAAAAAACGACCAGACACAGCGACCTTGGGCGGTGAATGCTGTGAGATACAGAAGTTGAGCCAAGCATCATCTTCTCTAGTTTTGCCATGAAAAGAAGAAAGATCATTTCGGTCTGTTCGACGAGCGCCAAGGTTTCACATTTCGTGGTAAAAAAAGCAAAAAAATTAAATCAAAATCATAAAAGTAAAAAAAAAACTTGGCCATTGAGCTTTCAGAGTTCTCGTAGAACCAAATTCAATGCCCAAATAAATTTTTTTCTTTATGATTTGAGTTTAAATTTTAAACTTTTTACCACGAAAATGGTTGGCTGGCGCTTTCGTCAAATGGTGAAAGATTTATTCTTTTCAAGGCGAAAACTAGGGGAGAAAGAAGGAAATGCTGGCTCACTTCTATCTCACAGCATTCACAGCGAAGACTTTGAAGGAGAGCTTGGCTTCCGTTTTTTTTTTTGTATTTGGGGGGGGGGGGTAATGTATGGGTATATGTATGATTGGATGAGCGTAGCGAGCGAAGCGAAGATTCCATTTCACTACACTGGAGAAAAAAATCCGGAATGTTTTTTATTATTTTTTTTATTTTTGTCTGTTTGTTAACACGATTCCGGCTAAACCGATACTCCAATTCCAATGAAATTTTCTGGAGGCCTTCGAAATTTCTGAACTTAGAACTGCACGGTTCGAAAAATCGATCGAAAATTTATTTCTCATGAAAATCGCAATTTTACGATTTTTTTCGATTTTTAAAAAAAGTCTTCGACTTATAACACCAACATGCTTTATCTGATTGTAATGATTTTTTCACAGAACCTTAACTTAATAAATTTATATATTCGTGTGAAATTTGAGCGCAATAAAAAAATTATTTCTTATGAAAATCGCAATTTTACGATTTTTAAAATTTTTAATACATTTTTTGACTTATAACACCTACATGCTTTATTCGATTGTAATGATTTTTTCACAGAACCTTAATTGTATGAATTTATATATTCGTGAGAAATTTGAGCGCAATCAAACAATTATTTCTCATAATAATTGCAATTTTATGATTTTGCTATGATGCTGCGATAATGCTAAGGCTTTTACAAATTTTTTTTTCCCAAAGTGATAGGCGTTTTAGATTAAAAAACAATACATCTAAACATTTACCAAACGGATTTTATCATTTGAGTTTTGTTTGATAAATATTATTTTTTGACTTTGCTTTGTTGGAAAATGTATGTTTTTTGTTACAAATCTGTTTTTCCCATATTTTAATTAAAAAACTATAAATCTCATCAAAAAAGTGTGTGGTGAATTTGTCAGAATTAAACTTGTGAGCATACTAAAAAAGAAATTATCCTTTTATCTTAAAAATTGTAGAAGGAGTAAGGAAAAATGTTAGCAAATGTGCTAGAATAAAAGTTTTGAGATAATAGCATTTCAAATTTATTTTGGTTTGTTTTTTTGGTAATTAATTTGAGTGTTACATAGCCTCAAGGTTCAGTTAATTTATTTTACATGAATTCACTGGGCCTTTATAACCTGTTAATCTAGGATTCTTTAAAATTGACTAAAATTATTATGATGAACACTCTATACAGCCCTAGATTAGGCCTAATATCAGTACCGGTAAGCCATTTTCCCATGCAAAATAGCATGCAGCGCCCAAGAAAAAATTCATTTAATGCTTTTAGCATTATATCAGCATAAAATAAATTTATGTAGACAATGAATAAAAAAGTAAACTTAAAAAACAATTAAAACAATAATAATGCAAAATTGCTGGTTTTTCATACATTTTCAGTGAAATAACCCCTTAAACAATTACGCTCATCCAACAACGCGCCTGAAAAAGCGTTTGCGAAGCTTCCTAGTATAATACAATATGACGTGATTAAGGATGAATAATAATGTAAAACGCTAGCATGGTATGATAAAATGATTATGAAAAGGTATTAGTATTGAATTTAAAATATAGTACGGAACTATAAGGGACAGTTTGTAATGGAGGACAAGAGTTAATTTGTTAGGAATTCGTTAAGCGAGTAAAATGCTCTTTCTACTAGAAATGCTTTTAATTTGCTAATAAATGTAGTATGAACTTTGATGCCTCTGAACTGGTTTGGCAGCTTATGGAGAGCAGGCGTTTATAGGTCCTTTGGAATATTGCGTGGTGTTATGTGTTATATATTGGGGGACATGAATGTAAGAAATTGCACTGGTGTTATATGGATGGATGGATGATTTTTGTGGGAAATATTCTGAATGTGTACGTACAAAAATAGCGACAAGTTGAAAAAGAGTACTGACCAGGGTAAGTATTATTATTTACTACAATTCAGAAATTAAAAAAGTCCACCCCAACCGAGAATCGAACTACAGATCTCCCACATTCCAGGTGAGCGTCTTAACCACTAGACCATCAGGACGGGTACATTTCAATCTCTGAATTGTAGCTGCATTATACAACTGAATGGATGGAACAGTACTGCAACGAATATCTGCTGCCTTTGAACTGACCACCAAACATTAATTATAATGTCAACAAGAAGAGAGTAAACAGATGCTGACGTTACCGGCGGGTGGATTGCAGCCAATCAGCGATCCCCGATTTAAAATACGGATCGCTTTAAAATACGGATCGCTCATTGGCCCACCGAAACCGAGCGCATATGCTTACTTGCTTCGAAGCCACTACACATTTGCAATCGGCTGAACAGTCAATGTAGATACGGCATTACAGAAATTTGAGTCCGTAGCCTAGACGTACGAAAGTGCGACCTATGAGGCAATTTTAAGAATTTCACGCATAAAGTCTCCTAGACCTACCCATTTTTGGATGAGCGAAGCGAAGACTTCAATTTCACCGACCCCCAAAAAAATTTAGCTCGGGTGTTTTTTGTTTTTTTGTTTGTTTTTTTGTTTGTTTTTCTGTCTGTTTGTTCTCTCTCTACCGGGCAAACGGCATATGCGATCTTGATGAAAATTTGAGGGGACCTTCGAAATCTCTGAACTTAACTTGCCACGTTTTTGGGCACAATCGAAGAAATATTTCCCATGAATATCGTACTTTTACGATTTTTTTCGATTTTTTGTGCGATATTTCCGTGACAGTTGGGCCGATTCTGACCAAACGGGTGGGGCTACAACGTTCGTATTTCACATTAATCCTGTCAAATAAGATCGTATATTGACGTTTGGAGGAAAAAATTGCGATGTCGCTGAATTTTGGCAGAGACCTTCCTTATATAATACTTATTAACATACTAAAACTCCCCTACAATCGGAGTGGAGCTTCGGCCGCCATATTGGAAAATGGCGGCCAAAAGGTGTTTGTTATAGAATATCTCCAAATTGGTTTGAGATAGACAAAATATCTCAATGGCAAAAATATATCCCATTTAATTCCCTACAAAACAGGTGTCTTCTATAGTTTTGGTAGGGGCAAAGGTTAAGTCACAAAATCGTGGTTTATATGTTGCTTATTGGAGTACCAGCTTATTTCCAAATTTTCACGCCCAGCATCAAACAATGCCCGGTAAATCCGTAAGAAATCGATTTAAATACAAAAAACTTTTGTACGGGGTTCATGATAGCTTCCACAGTATTTTAAAAAATCAGGTCTGCGAAATCAAATTTTGCATTTACCCGGAATTTTGGTTTTTCCATTGTTGGCATTTCCTCAAAAATGCCCTTTTTGACTGTCCATTATTAAGCACTAAATAGCATTGGAGGAAAAATTCTTCCTACGCACATTGAAATGACTCAAATAATGATCCGATTACAACCAAAGTTTTAATTTAATATGGCTGCTAATTCCTAATATCCACAGCATCAAAGTGAATTATGTAACAAAAAGAGTGTAAAAACAGCACGAAAACAGTATTCATATTGTGAATATTAGGAATTAGCAGCCATATTGGATTTAAACTTTGGTTGTAATCGGATCATTATTTAAGTCATTTCAATGTGCGTAGAAAGAATTTTTCCTTCAATGCTATTTAGTGCTTAATAATGGACAGTAAAATATGGCATTTTTTAGGAAATGCCAACAATGGAAAAACCCAAATTCCGGGTAAATGCAAAATCCGATTTCGCAGAACTGATTTTTTAAAATACTAATGGAAGCTTTCATGAACCCCGTACAAAAGTCCTTTTGTATTTAAATCTATTTCTTACGGATTTACCGGGCATTGTTTGATGCTGGGCGTGAAAATTTGGAAATTAGTTTGTACTCCAATAAGCAACATATAAACCACGATTTTGTGACGTAACCTTTGCCCCTACCAAACTATAGAAGACACCTGTTTTGTAGGGAATTAAATGGGATAGTTTGCAGTGATATATTTTTTGTCCTATCTCAAACAAATTTGGAGATATTCGATAACAACACTTTTTGGCCGCCCATTTTCCAATATGGCGGCCGAAGCTCACTCCGATTTGTAGGGGAGTTTTTGTATGTTAATAAGTATCCTTAAAGAAGGTATCCCTTTGGCCCCCCCCAAAAATTCAGCCACATCGCAATTTTTTCCTCCAAAAATTCTTATTTGACAGGATTACATGGACATTAAGGTAAAGGAATACATCACCATTAGTAATGGTGATGTATTGCTTTTCGAACGAAAAAGTTGAAAAAGTTAGCCAGAATCCATAGAATAAAGATTTTAATATGAGTTTTCTTAGGTTTATAATAACAATTTACAAGTTAGAACAGAAACTTGACAACAATCAAAAACCAACAATGCGTTCAAAAGGCACTTGATAAGTAAATAGATCCCACGCAAACTAAAAACTTACAAAAAAAGCTCATTCATCAACGCGACGGGACTTAAGCGTTTTCCTAGTAAATATAAATAAGCATCTAATAGGAGAACTGGGCCCTAGAGAAAAATAACAGACCAATAAGTCCTTGTTTTAGGCTATCATGCAGAAAACTAGGCAATATCTCATTTGTGTTTAATTTATAACTAGAAAAATTTGTGTATTTTATACTATTCCGCAAAATTTGATAAGTGATGTACAACATTAAATTTAGTTATTGGTATAATACATCGCAGATGACTTTTTAAAGTGATGCAAGCCAAAACAACAACAAAAACCAAGCAGAGCTCTTGGGGGCGGTACCTAGCGCTAGGATTGGCTAGGATGCTCGTGTGGGGGAAAGGGGCGACTTTGTGTGCGCGTAACAACGAGTACTTCTAGAGAGTGATACACAAACTTACCAATTATTAAATTGAAAGGACACTATAAATAATTAATTTTCTCAATAAGCCAAATTTACTACCAGGAAAAATAGGCCTACTTTTTTCAATTTGGAAAACCTGGAGAAGTCAGGGAATTCGGTAACCTTAACTAAGTTACCCTATACAGTGTGTACAGTGTATATAGTGAAAGCTAAATTCCACTATACACCATGTTCTAATACAACCGGTATTAAGCTATATCTCCCATCAATTCCTTCATTACGCTATTGCTATTGCAATGGAGGTGAAGTAAACATGAGCACGCTCAATTATTTGCTGCAAGATTGCAGACATAGCGACAAGTTAAAAGTGGAAATTTGTGAAGTTGAGCAGTGGCGGTAACTTACGGTCGACAGATCAACGTCAGGGTCATAGTTCAGTCTGTTATCTCGTTGTGTGGTCCTCGACTTGTTGTAAGTGCCCGTACTAAGCGAGGCGTATATTAAACAGCTCAATATAATCAGGGTCCTCTGCATGATGCACTAGGTAGGTACTTGTCGGCTGCACTTCCTCGTGCGCTGCCTCCACGCTATCGTCTCGTGTAACTCAGAAGAAAACCTCCAACACAACACTCTTATCCGGTTGAATGATTCATGGTTGGATTTATTTTTAGTGATTAATGTATCTTTCTCAATAACACTGTGATGAACTTTGGATGCTCAACGTCTCAACGAGATTCATGACTACAGAAGAGGCAGGATGTGCCATCTGTCAGTGAAGCACAGAAATTGTAATCTGCTGTCATGTGTCTCTTATCATGCCCTAGCATGCAGTTAGTAAAGATAGAATACATTTCCGCTTTCCCATTTCCGTCAACAGTTTTATTTGAGTAGGATACACTGGTTGTGTAATACACAACCTCTGAGGGATGAACAATCATTTGAGTGTATATACTGGTAGTGTAATACAACAACCTCTGAGGGATGAACAATCATTTCAATGGGATACACTGGTAGTTAAGCGAGCGAAGCGTGCGTTTCCATTTGACTCTGCCGGAAAAATTAGTCACTGGTTTTGTTTTTGTTTTTTTTGTTTTTGATTTTTTTTTTGTGTGTATGTCTCGCCATAACGTTCGCCACGGAGGCTCGGATCCGTGTGAGTTTAAATTTCACACCGCAAGCTGTGGCGTGTGGTGCGTGGCGATTGAATGCGCTAAGTTTTGTGCCATAAATCGTTCAAAAAGTTAAAAAGTTTACATTAAAGTTAATCGAAAGTTTTTTTTTTTTCTTCAAACTAAACGGCGACAAAATCTGAGATAGCCAAATCATTTTATAATGTAAGTCCGGGCACGAAATATGTTAATTTTATTTTGATCCGATAATAAGTGTAGATGGAAATTACATATTACAAAAGTAACGTGCCATGGCAACGAAAAAGGCGCGAAGTTTTCTAATACACTGCCACCTAGAAGTACAAAATACTTTCGAGGAAGCATTCCTATTATTGTCAACAAAGAGTTTGAATAGTTTTCCCAAGGAGTCAAGGTCCTCTAGATGGCGGTGGATTATATCCACAAAGTATAGGGTTACACACGGGTTTACCCAAAAACCTTGGCAATAATAAATAATATTAGAAACATGGCCCTGTGGACAGCCAACGTCGCAAATTTTAAAATTTTAAAAAATGTGCAATGTGGGTGCAAAGCTATAGCACGTGCTCGCTTATCAACGCGTCCAACTGAGCGTTTCCTAGTGTAATACAACAACCTCTGAGGGATGAACAATCATTTGAGTGGGATACACTGGTAGTGTAATACAACAACCTCTAAGGGATGAACAATCATTTGAGTGGGATACACTGGTAGTGTAATACAACAACCTCTGAGGGATGAACAATCATTTGAGTGGGATACACTGGTAGTGTAATACAACAACCTCTGAGGGATGAACAATCATTTGAGTGGGTGGTCACTAGTAGTGAATACAACAACCTCTGAGGATAAACCATCAATGTTAGTGGAATAACTGTGTAGTGTTTATACACACAAACTCGTAGGGTATGATCAATCATTTGAGTGGGATAAACTTTTAGTGTAATACAACAACCTCTGAGGGTGCATATCATTTGAGTAGAATACACTGGTAGTGTAATACACACATCTAAAGGATGAATAATCATTTTGAGTACCGAGACACGTAGTGTAATACACAACCTCTGAGGGGATGGAACAATCATTTGGAGTGGGTACACTGGTAGTGTCATACAACAACCTCTGATGATGCATAATCATTTGAGTAGGATACACTGGTAGTGTAATACACACAACCTCTGAGGGATGAAAATCCGTTTAAGTTGGGATACACTGGTAGTGTAATACAACAACCTCTGAGGATAAACAATCATTTGAGTGGGATACATTTGTAGTGTAATACAACAACCTCTGAGGATTAAACTATCATTTGAGTGGGATATACTGGTAGTGTCCTACAACAACCTTTAAAGGGATGAACAATCATTTGAGTGAAAACCTGTGTTTGTAATGACAAACAATCTTTTGAGGGATTAACATCTGTTTGAGTGGGATACACTGTAGTGTAATACAACAACCTCCTGGGGATGAAATAATTATCTGTAGTGGATACACTGGTATTGTATACAACAACCACTGAGGGATAGAATCATTTTTGATTGGGATTTTACTGTAGTGAATACAACAACCTCTAAAAGGATGAACAATCATTTGAGTAGGATACACTGGAAGTGTAATACAACAACCTCTGAGGGATGAACAATCATAAAGCCCCACATTTTGGTCGCCAAAGTAATAAAAGCAAAACGTAGTCTCAATAAAGATTATAATGAATGGCGATAAGAAGAAAAACATCATGCCAAAACGTTATAGGAGTAAAATGTAACAAAACTCTCTGGAACCTATTTAATTGAACAAAACGAAACAAATAAGATTTATCAATACATTATACTGATCATTCTTCACAATCTACTTTTATATTATTTGTTAATTTATTATTATTTTATAATATGGTTTTAATAGGTAACTTAGGCATAGGGTTGGTGACACTTTGTGACTTGGACGTTATGACCTTTTTCTATTTTTCTATGTAGTTATGCATCTAAATTTTCGATTACGTGTACAATTTCAAAAATTAATAATACACATAACTAGGGAAACGTTTAAGTTGTTGTTAGACGAGTGAGTAAGCCAAGTGTTGAGTACCCGGTAACATTACTTTTTTCTCCCTACCTTCGGCCTCCCGGGCCTATCATAGGCTAGAGTGGCGCATTATGGCCTTACAGTTGACGCGCTCTTACACCAACTAGACTTTAAAACCCTATTATTTATACGAATATAATTCAAACGTACTAAATATTCAAACGTTGCGGGTACTCAACACATGCTCACTCACTCGTCTCAACAACGACTTTGGCGTTTCCTTGTCTGGTTGGCCAAGGCGCCCTTATAGCCGAAATGTGGGAGAGGCGTGGTTCAATCCCCTGGTCGAAAAAGATTTTGTTAACCTGGATTGTATTTTAAAGATTATTAAACATGTTTTAAAATGCATATAACGCAGTGAAGTCCATCATCTCTGACAATACTATGGAAATCATAGCCGGTACGAAATACGTGAAAATATTGCAAGGTTTACTCAATCTACGAGCGGAAAGGGGAAAGGGGTACCTTGACGTACAACATTTGATAGACCTTGCATGAGCACGGTATTTCACAGCCAGGTAAATAACAAACAAAAAATATTTTTTCTCATTGTTGTTAAATAAATTTCTACATATTGGCAGTATATTTTTCAGTTTAGTATTTCTTGTAGGTTTAGATCGAATTGGATTGTGCTCATTTTGTTAGCAGTTCTCAGTTACCTGGTCAATGTCAATGTGTACACACGCATAACAAAAACTTGTAGAAATACAGCCAAACCTTACACACTAAAAAGAAATGAGATCTAAAAAAAGGGCCAAGCTCATCTACCCTTCCACATTTGCGCATTCTTAATTCATAAACGTACATGTCCCATGACAGCAAATCCTCGAAAAGCTTGGCAAATAGAATTTGCGATTTTAATTATTTAAACGTAATAGTTCATTTCGAGTTATTTTTTCCTAATAAATTTAAACGTACTAACATGCAAATTTATTTTGCCCAAGCTTTTTCGAGATGCTGTTAAGGGACACTGTAAGCGTTTAATGAATTTAGAATGCCGCAAATGTGGAAGGGTAATGAGGCTTTGCCCCCTTTTTTTAGATCTCAATTCTTGTGAGTGTGTAAGGTTTGGCTGTATTTCCCTACAAGTTTTTGTTATGTGTGTGATCTCATACTTTTTCAAGTTCCATTGCAAAATTATTGTTAAAATATAAGAATTTTATCAAGTTTGATTTACTTTTCCTATGGTATTCGCAATAACAATAGGATGTAAAATATCTAAGACCCGGATTCATGGTTCATCCTGGGTATAGGTGGTATAACCATGGTTACCAACGGTATAACGACGGTATAAAGGACTGGTTAAGTCTAGGCAACTCACGGCCATTGAAATTTTTCCCTTGCTACAACACGCGCCACAACTAATGTTCTTTTATACTTTCACTGCATCCACACCATGTCAATCAAATGATTACAAAAGAACAGCGAAAATTTGCACAGTTTTTTGTTTTTGTTTTTATATAGTGACAGGATTTTTGCTGAGATCATTGGGCAAGAAAGATAGGTGTATTATTTTCGTACATTTTTGTAAAGCCTAGTGGACAATCATACTATGGTTTTCTGCATTAGGCTTTCAGTAAATCAAAACTAGTTATTTGTGCGGGAAGTGTGGTCAGAACAAGGTTGTTCTGGCCTAGGTTGGCTAGGCTTGTCAACATGTAATGTAAGTATTTATTTTATCTAAGACCTATATCCTAATGGAACTTTAGGACCTATCACTTGTTTATTATAAATACTTTTCTACATCTGGGCCTAGGCCAGACGGTTTCTGATTTGTTTTTTGAGATATAAATGAACACCTTTTCTCGTTCCACCAAAGAAGAAAAATTTAAACAATGTCCGCTATTGTTTACGTAATTGCACTTTCCCGCCTAAAGCTGAGTTCCCAGATTCATCTCGTGGTAACCCAGGAATACCCTACTGTGACGTCAGTTACGTTGGATGTCAGAAAAATATTGGGACAGTTGGATTACAACTATGGCGGCAAATACAAATCAGCTGTAGGCATGTGTAATGCACTTGAGCAATGGTGATCATTCTAGACCAATAAATGTCTCTTTCAGTCCGTACTGACATAAAATTAGTATGATCCTGATGTCTGTGGTAAATAGATACTGAACTAAAGGCCAAAGCTTGAGGCCTATTAGTGAATAAACAGCACTAAAATAGCCAAACGCGCTTGTATATCCATGACTGCTATTCAGAGGTGTATCTTTAGACCTTAGGCCTAGGGCTAGCCTCTTTCGGCGATCCTCCTGCTCGAGTTGATCGTGGGCTGTAGGCCTAGCTAGCTCCTTGGCTTGTTTATCCCTTTATAAATTTTGAAAGCAAATTCTGGATCTGGAAAAAATCAGGCTAAAATAAGTTATTGTATCAGTTTAGTGGCTAGGAACTATAGGCTAGCCTACACGTAAAGCTTTCAACCCAAAAGGGGTAGGACATAACCTAAAAACCGGATCACACCCTTGACCTAGGAGTAGGCTAGGCCTAGGGTCTAATTTTCTATTAAAACTTGTTGAAGTATAATTAATTACTCAGCATTTTGCATTATTGTGGCCGTATCATGTGAACGGATAACGTGTAAAGTAAGCCTTCAAATTCGAGCATAATAAGTACACTATATTGCACTCACTCGATTTTCCCGCTAAAACAGTAATCTAATCCCAGTCTACTCCTTGCGGATCGGATGAGTCGGATGAGGGGTTGGATTTGTTTTGGCTTATTTCGCTCTGCACTTGATTGCAACTGAGATGAACTTTGGCACACACACTGATGTACTTTGGGCTGACTCGGATTAGTAATCGGATGAATTCTGGAACTCACCTTAACTCTGCTTGTACCGTCAACAAGTGTCAAGTAACTAAAGTTACTTGTTGATTGTATGGCTAGTGTATAAGGCTTATTTTAAAACCTTTATTTGGAAGCCTTCCAGCAAACTTTTTCAACTTTTTCTTTCAAAAAGAGACTATTTACTATACCTTAATGCCATGTAAAATATGAACATTGTAGCCCCACCCGTCTGGTCAGAATCGCGGCTCCGATTGAAACTGCCGAAAGATGTAGTAGCATAGTAGCAGTAGCAGTAGTAGCAGTAGCTAACATCTTTAAAGTGATTTTGAGCATGTTTCAAGCCATTTTTTCGCCAAGAAGGAATTGTCGTACCCCAATAAAATTTTGCATGTGTTGTCAAATACCTAAATCCCCTCGATTGTGATAGTTTTCAAGTTCACATCACGTTACATGACGGCTAGGTAACACCTCGAAATCACCCCAACTCTGCTTGCTGTATAAGGTGCTTGAGTGTGTAGCGCGCCACGGCTTGGCTGCGGCGCCCTAACGGGCACCTAGATATGCCCGTGTCACCAAAGTTCCGATGCAAAATCTTTGGAAGAGGAGAAGAATTGTCTGTTGGATACCTTTATGTACAACAGGGTACCCAGAGAAACTTGTGAGACGAATTTTGAATTAGAACCCTTTGGGGAATAAGGAGAAGAGGGTCAAACCTAAACCTCAGAAAACCATAGTGGTAAGTATGTTCCGGGATTCTCCAAAAAATTCAGGCGTATCACTGCTAAATTCAACATCCATACTGTGTTCCAGTTTTCCTATACCCTACGTTCTCAGTTGACTTAAGTAAAGCCGGAGGATAGTCAGAGATCAAGACAATGTTTATATACCAATACCCTTGTCAATGTATTAGGTGTAATGTTGGGGGAAAGGGGTAGAACCGGTGAATGTACGCATAGGAGAACATCACGTAATATTTAAGAAAACATAGTGATAGTACGTCGTCTTTATTGGTTTCCAACATGCCTGAGGAGACTAGCATGAATTACAAGTGGAGGGGGAATGCATCATGCGGGAAGAAAATATGTGAAAGGAAAAGGAAGATTAAGAGGCAGCAGTGATGCATGTGTGAGTGATCCTATAAGCCAACCAAGTTTTGACTAAGCGCCATGTGGCTTTCGACCATAGAGAGGTCGATCGTAGCACAACGACTCCACGGCGGAGAAAGGGAGCAGTCTGTGAGGAACCCGTCGGCATCAACCTGATATGGTGAGGAAGTTTCACACCCGAAAATTTCGTTTTTAAGTAGTAGTGGCCTCGGCCATAAATTTTTAATACGTTTTAATATGTTTCCGGGCCATAAGCTCTTTCTATAGAATACTTTGTACCATCCTACTTTTTGCAATATTAATACATAATTCACTTTGCCTGTGACTGTATCCTTGGCAAAGCTTGGCAAATATTTGCACAAACTTTTAATATAAAACAATAGTTGCAAATTAAATTTTGCCACGCTTTGCAAATCCAGTCACAGGGCAAAGTGAATTTATGTATTAAGATTGTGTAAATGTGGGAGGGTACATAAGCTTGGCATTTCTTGTAGATCTCATTGCTTTTAAGGTTTGGCTGTTTTTTTTTTACAAGTTCTTTGCTATATGTAAGGATGTTAGCTACTACTACTGCTACGGTATAATTCGTCAGTTTCAATCGGCCCGCGATTCTGACCAAATGGGTGCCCCACCCGTTTGGTCAGAATCGCGTTCATATTTTACATGGACATTAAGGTAATAGTGATATAGGGTCTTTTGAAAGAAAAAGTTGAAAAAGTTTGCTAGAAGGATCCCATTAAAGGTTTCAATATAAGCCATATACAAGAATATAATCACTAAGTAACTATAGTTATTTATTTACTACAATTTTTTTTTTTTTTCCCAGAAATTAAAAAAGTCCGCCCCAACCGGGAATCGGGAAGACGTCCACCTGGAATGTGGGAGATCCGTGGTTCGATTCCCGGTTGGGGCGGACTTTTTTAATTTCTGAAATCGAGAAATAACTATAGTTACTTGACAATGATCGACTACACTGTTTACAAAAAGCAAGTCTTTGAACCACTAGGTATTTCATCCTATTGTTAATTGGTAATACCATAGAAATTAAATCAACTTTGATAAAATTATTATACTTTAACAACTAATTTTGCAATGGAACTTGAAAAAGTAAATGATATCAACACACATAACAAAAGCTTGTAAAAATACAGCAAACCTACCACTCAAAAAGAAGTAAGAATTTTAAAAAGGGCCAGCTCATCTATCTACCTTCGACATTTGCCCATTCTTAAATTCATAAACGTACAGTGTCCCCCGTACAGCAGCCTTGACAAGCTTAGCAAAATGAATTTGCATGATATTGTGTTTAAATTAATTAGAAAAAAGGATTTTGGATGGAACACGTTTAAATTAATAATTGCAAATTCTATTTGGCAAGCTTTCCAAGGATGAAATGTTACTAGCGGGACACTGAACGTTTATGAAATTAAGAAATGCGCAAATGTGGACGGGTAGATGAGCTTGGCCCTTTTTTAGATCTCACTTCTTTTGAGTGTTTAAGGTTTGGCTGTATTTTTACAAGTTTTTGTTATGTGTGTGTGTACGTTTTTACCAAAACGAGCAATTTAAAACCATTTTGACTTCTATTTTGGAAAAGTAAAAAAAAATCTTAGACATGAAAGAAAATAAAACTATGCATACAATTTAATTTGCCATTCCTTATACGAATAAAGAGCCGGAAATAGATTTAGTTCAACGATTTGACATTTAAAAATAAAAACTGTAATAATATCAGCACAATTGACCCTTTTGGCCCCGCACCCACCACTGGCCAACAAGTGGATTTCTACTCCAAAATAACCACCCTATAGCAAAATAAAGTAAGAGTCGCCATATCGCCACAGAGGGAGGTGGGGTGGGGAGGCTCTAAAGGTAGTACCCAGTACGTTTTATTTATTAAGCTTTCGCTAATTAGTAACATGATACAATCACAACATACAATATAAAAATACAAATTAGGCTATCAGATACGCACTTTTGTGGGCTCAATTGTCCGAACAAGCCGAGAGTGGGCTAAAAAAAATCGTAATTTTTCCCTGATTTCATCAAGGCCAACCCGGAAAGCGAAATCGTAGCTTTTTAGATTTTACATCCAAAAAACGGCAAAAAATGATAATATTTCTTTAATGGATTACGAATTGGCCATAACGTTTGGGTAAGGTGGAAACAAATTGATATTTTTAAGTCTCAACAGAAAACAATTATCGAAATTGAAAATAGTAACTTTTTACCTTTAGAGTGAAAAAGGGTAAAATGTAATATAAATATGAAAATGAATACCAATTGTCCAATAACGCTGGGTAGGAGTTGTACTTACTTCAATATTTAAAGACATCATAACATGTAATGAGTAAATTAAATATGTCGATCTTGCTTGGGAACCAAAAAACGGCAAAAAGGACACTATATCAAAAATATACTATTGCCTACGAAAACGCTGCAATAGGTTTTGCAATAAATTTGTTAAATCAATAAAAATTAAATTACATTTGGAAATCGTTTCACAGTATATACCCTTTAATTTAGGGGCCGGCAAGCAAAAAGGCTTTCGTCCCACAGGAACCAGTTTCAGAAAAGGAAATAAACAAATGCAGTTTTAATGTGTTATATAAGTACGGTTATTAAAAGTCGTAGCGCTTCTTATTTATTTTCATTAAAACGAGCGTTATTTGAGAACCGAATAAGCCATTTTCTCCAGAATTTCAAGACCTATCGATTAGTAGAGAAACGAAATAATTTACTACCATGCCTGTGTATATTACGGTGTCGATTTCCCAAGTTGGGAAAGTTGACGAAAACCGAATAGTCAGTCGCATACGTCTGAAGAAAAAATTTTAATTGATTTGGCAACGGACAAGTCCACTTCAGTAAAATGAGTCATTGCCGAGAAATTTTAACAACCAAAGTTTTAAAAAATGTAGTTTTATGAATATAATAAACATCATAAAAACTTATGATACTTCCTTCATTTTTACTAATTTTAGATATACCCGCCCATTTAATGGAAACCAAGATAAGTCCACGCTAATTACACCCTCGTATTATGAAATTACGTGCTCATAAATATCATATCACAACAATCATGTAACTATGCCCATCTAATTACTACATAAAAACTGTATTATTTGACTTCAGGGTTATTTAAATACAACGTTTTTTTGGGCAGGGGGGGGTTTTACTCAGAACAATGGTTAATGACTTATTCGGTTTCTCAATACCGATTCAAATCTATTAAAGTCAAATCAGAAGTTATATGTTACTTATCATCAGGAAAGGCAAGCGTAAAGTGTGTAACTTTTGAAATGATCAGTGATATTAGTGTCGCCTCCACCACTCAATGTGCAGTGGCAGCTAGCCCACAATACAAAATGTAAAAACGGAATCGTATTTTATCTAGGTGCCACGTTAGGGCGCCGCACCAAGCCGTGGTGCGCTACACACTCAGGCACCTTAACAGCGGGCAGAGTTGGGGTGATTTCGAGTGTCACCCACCCGTCATGAAACTGATGTGACTTATAAACTACAAAATCAAGGGCATTTGGGTACCTGACAACATATATATCCAAAATTTGGTTGGTGTAGGCGAACATTCCTTCTTTGGTGAAAAATGGACTTTGAAACAAGCCATAATCACTTTAAGTTACTTCTACACTACTGTCTAATTCGTCATTTTCAATTGACCAGCAGATTCTGACCAACGGGTTGGGGCTACAACGTTCACATTTTAATGGCATTAAGGTAATTAGTGATGTATAGTTCCTTTTGGAAGAAAAAGTTAAAAAAGATTGCTGGATAGGCTCCAAATAAAGGCTTTAAAATAAGCCTTACACAGGTATACAATCACAAGTAACTATATTACTTGACATGATCGCCTACATAGTTTAACAAAAAGCAGTCTTTGACCACTAATTTTTTCATTCAATTGTTAATTGGTATACCCATAGCAATTAATCGACTTTGATAAAATTATTATATTTTAATAAACAAATGCAATGGAACTTGAAAAAGTAAGAGATCCCACACATAACAAAAAACTGTATAAAACAGGCCAAACCTCAACAACAACTCAAAGAAATGAGATCTAAAAAAAGGGGGCGAGCTCATCTCCCTTCCACATTTGCGCATCCTTAATTCATAACGTACAGTGTCCCGTAACAACATCCTTGAAAAGCTTGGCAAAACAATTCGCAATGACCATTACGCTTAAACTTATTACAAAAAAAGAATTTGGATGAACTATTACGTTTAAATTAATAGTTGCAAATTCTATTTTGCCAAGTTTTTTTCAAGGTTGTTGTTACGGGACACTGTACGTTTATGAATTAAGAATGCGCAATGTGGAATGGGGTAGATGAGCTTGGCCCTTTTTTAATGCTCATTTCGTTTGAGTGGGTGCTAGGTTTGGCTGTATTTTTTACAAGTTTTTGCCTAATATTTCTAATTAATATAACAATGTGCAAAACTGCTATTGTATATACTCACGCATGTAAACTAACGGTATTTTTATGATGAAAATTGCGACCTCTAGTGTGCCCTCTTATCCATTTTTGTGGTCTGAAGAGAGCTAAAAGCTACCGTTCATATTTTCTTATATTTTATGATCGAGTATTAGCATTTGTGTTAGTGAATGGTTACATCGGCGTCTAAAATCTTTTCTAAATTTGCCTTTTTTTGGTCGTTTTTTGCCCCTAAAGCTACAGCTACCGATTCATATTTCGTATCTATTTTTAGTTATCGTGATGGATTTAGCGTTAGCCATTGTTAAATCGGGCTTCATAAATCTATTTTCCATGTTTGCCTTTTTTTTGTCGTTTTAGGTCCGTTTTTTGGCCTCTAAAGCTGAAAGTTACCGATTTGTATTTCACTTTATTTTTTTTTAATGGATCTCGTGTGAGCATTAAAAAAAGCGTTTAGAGTTTAGGTTTGTATGTCCTTCTTAACGTCTTTTTACCACTTTTGCCCGTTTTTGACCGTTTTTTGCCCCTCAAAGCTAAAAGCTACCGATTTCGTTTTCCGGGTTGCCTTTACTGTAATTAGGGGGAAATTACGAATTTTTTTAGCCCTCTCTCAGCTTGTTCGGACGATTGAGCCCATCTTCTCGAAAATGGGGACGTAGCTGATAGTCTAAATAACTTACAAATCATATACCTTAATGTACATACTTCTCATAAGTCGAAAAAAGAGTCTATACATAAAACATAATTATTCCCGGTCTACCTTAACCCACTAAACCCAGTAACCATCAAGACCAAACAACCGTACTTAGGCTACAACATTCTAACGTTTTCCCGTTAAGGAATTTCAGGTATGCCGAATCAATACTGTTAAAACTATTTAACTTTATTATGCTGGTGTTTTCACGTTTTGTTACTTTCATGGTAATAATAACGGCCTACTTGTGATTTCCCATCTTGTGTGTAGGTAAACGATAACTTTTCAGTCAGACTAATGGTGGGTTCACAAGCCGACGTAACGACGTCGGAAGTGAGCTATCGGCCAATCAGGTGACGGGACGACGCGCCGCGCCCCTCCCCTTCCGACGTCGTCAAAATAGAACCGATTCCTTATTTCCGCGCCGGAACGGCGGATCGTCACCGGAAGCTCAGCATACAAGCCTAAAATGATGTAAATATCTACGAAAATTAAAGAATTGGAGCTACTTGTAGGCATTCTATTGTCTGTTATTTAATTGTTATGTGCACTTGTGTACACTTGAAAACGTCTGAATACGAAATATTCGTTGTTTTAAAATCCGTTACGACGCTCATCGCATGTGAACACCCTAGTGACCAATATCTGCGATGACGACGTGACGTTGACATCGTTACGTTTGCTTGTGAACCCACGATTAAGTTCACGACAAAGTCAAAACCCAATGCATTTGTTATTTGTATATTTATATTTAATGAATTTTACCTGGCTATGGTGCTGGAATGCTAATGCAGGGCACGTGTGGCCCTCTGTGGCCTGACACTGTGATTACAGGAGTTACAAGTTCAGATAAACATACAACAAAAGACATCAAGACTACATGACATTTTGTAGTTAGTCGACGAGAAAGGCAAAAGGCGGGTAGGGATACTTAAAGCGGGGGCGAGGCCAGAAGGCTCGTGGACGCGAAACGAGGTCGTGAAGCTCATTCCTTCCGCCTGCGTGTACGTTGCACGTAAGCCCCTGCTAGGGCGTCGAGTCCAGAGCTGATATAATAATAACGTCGACGCCGGTTTGGGTATACACGTCTTCATTCCGCGTCATCGGAGGAAGCCGCGCGATGCGGCGAAGGATCCTTCGCTCCAGAGAGAAGTATTGATTGAGATTAAAATGTACCCGTCCTGGAGGTCTAGTGGTTAAGACGCTCACCTGGAATGAGGGAGACCCGTGGTTCGAATCCCGGTTGGGACGGACATTTTTAATCTCTGGATTGTAGTAAATAATAACATGATCAGGTTGATGCGAACTCCAGTTCTTGGCAGACCGACTGGGGTACCGTGCGCCCCAGAGTAAGATGGACTGACTTAGTGGTCGTTGAGACCTTCTAAGTTACACATACAGTCTAGGTAACGGCTTTAAATTTAAATTTTCTTTCTGTACAAGACCGATAACTGGACACGTCGCACCTTCTTTCAATAAAGTTGTCTGTCTTATCGTAATCTAGAACCAATTCCTCCTAGCACCACAATCGTTTCTAATAGGTAAAAAGAACGTTATATGTACTATAACTATTTACTAACACCTAGCAAAACTAGTGCTGGGTTTGAGATAAAGATCAAAGTTACAGCTACTCAAAGTCTATCGTTCAAAGGCGAAAATTTTGCTAATGTGCAGCTTTTAGAAATTAAAATTTCATAATAACAGAGTGCTTTGGGAATGAACTTTGTAATGGACTTTTCTGCATGTAATATTAATATTTCGTTTTGGTGTGTATTCAAAACCATCTTCGTATATCTTCACCCCCAACAACGTATCTGCCTTTTTCAATTTCGATGTCTTTAGGATCATCTTCAACATCAGATCAATCGTTTTGCGTTTCCAACATCAGCTCATTTGGGAGCACGTAGCCTTCAGTTTACGTGTAGAGAATACAATCAGGTGTTACCGACCAGCTATGATCGTGTTGTTCAGGTATATCGTGCAGTGCATCAGTTGCTTTACAGTTTACATCATCATAGCATTGCATGATCATTTGCAAGCAGGATATGCAAACGTAAAGATGATTTGTGTTATGTCTTGGGAGACTTTAGTCCCATTTTATAACTACATGACACAGCAGGGAGAAGAACCAACCATCACGAAGCCATTTCCATAGAAGACACACACTTTATTTCTATCACCACCAAGGCGCATTACTGTACTGTTGACAAATCGATAATCGAATGCATATCGCAGGGTCTTTACAGAATGCAGGCACAATACAATACATAACACTCCTTCCCTTTTAAAAATGTTCACCATCTTATTTACAAGTAGTGAAGCAACATAACACATCGTATTTTGATTAATGTACAAAGATCTCTATATCTAAAGCATGTAGTGGAGCAATTACAGCATAATATTTATATGTAGTATATGTACAGTGCTCACTTTACGAACCAAATTTTTGGGGAGCCTTGCGGTTGCGACTGGAGCTTCGTCTGGACCTTCGTAGTTCGTACCCCTTCACTATCAACCAATTCGGAACCTTCCCGTGGTGTGAAGGGCTAAGGGGAGTTTGCTCTCTGAACTAATATTGAGCTCTGGCTCCATGTCGTGCAGACTACACGGGGCATGGACGTAACGCTCCTCTGTCTGGTACCTGATTCCAGAAATGCCTGGTGGTGCCCAATTCCAGAAACGTTAATCGTCTGGTTGAAGTCTGGTAGAAAGGGTTACCGAGGGAAAGCATAAAGATGTGTAGTAGACGTTACTCGTAAGAGTCGTCGACGGCTACTCTTCGGCGTTGCTTGGGGAACCTTGCTAAAAAGAATACTAAGGGGGGTGTGTTAAAGCTCCATCCTCCCCCAGAGACAGAAACGCCTGGTCGACTGCTCTCTGGGAACCGGAGGATGTCACCCCGTAAGGAGTTGGACTCTTGGGGGCAGAGGCCTTGGCAGTAGATGAAGTCGGACCGATAATGAGGTGATACAGTTAAAATCGTATCATTCTCTAGGCGAGTCGGCGGTCGTAGTAAGAACCATGTTCTAATGTTGATGACGCCATCCTTGAATGTTTCAGGAGCTCGGCGGGGGTACCCGCCCAGTATTCCGAGTTCAAGGATAAATGATGGCAGGCGCTAGAGGTGTCGGACCAGGGTATTCCCTGGATCTAGTATCCGAGACTAGCCATCAAAGCATGATGTCGGTATGGGGCTTGCCTGGGATTCCTGGGCTTGCTCTGTCTACCTGGGGATCCTAGGTAGGCGGGTTTCACAGAAATTGACATCATGTTCGAGCGGTCGGAGCGACTGACGTGAACCAGTCGTGAAGATGACGCTAGCAACAAGCGTTTGAGGTGTCGGACCAGAAGAATTTCTGGACTAGTATCCGAGCTTGATTGCTGAAGTTTTGATGATGAGGGAAACCTCGAAGAGACAGCGCCTGGATAAGTGAGAAATGGGCACTTCTCACTATGAACGGGACGCGGCAGCCGCGACGTTTGAGATGTCGATTTTGTGGTCTTCACTGACCACAAGTATTAGTATCCGAGTCGAGTTGCCACTCAGGAGGGAGAGTTCTTGGGAGTTAAAGTCTCTTGAGCTTGTCTTCTCCAAATATATTGGGGGTGGGCTAATTGGGGTATATAGGCTTTGCCTCGGAGACCCCCTCCACCATTCAAACCTGATTTATGACCTTGACCTTGACCTTGGACCTTCGTACCACTGTTGGTGGCGAATTGCTTGGAACTGTATAGACGGAGAGCCCGCAACATTAAGTCTCCCCTCATAAGGTACATATGGTTTAACCATTGAAAAAGAAGCGGAAATTCAAGTCATTTAAAAAAATGCCCGTCTTACAAGTCAACGTGGAGGCGTTTACCCGTCGGACGCCCCAAAGTGGGCCCCAAAAAGGGTCAAGTCTGCCCCTATTAAGTAAACATAATTGAAAACATACTTAACTTAATAAAATAAGTTAGCACAAAAAATAATATCACTTGTCAGACGGGCTGCGTTGGGCCGTTGACCCGTCAGACGCCCCCAAAGTGGGTCCCAAAAAAAGTCAACTCTGCCCTCATAAGGTATACATGATTCAAACCTGCGTCATTTAATAGTGGAAACTACCAGAAAAACGAATATCACTCGTCAGACGGGTTGCGTTGGGGCTTTGACCCGTTAAGTAACCCCCAAAGTAAGCCCCCCAAAAAGTCAAATATGCCCTCATAAGGTATGAATGATTCAAACATACGTCATTTTATAGAACAAGGTACTAAGAAAACGAATATCACTCGTCAGACGAGCTGAGTAATGGTTGTGACCCGTTAGATAACCCCCAAAGTGGGCCCCCAAAAAGGTCAAATCTGCCCCCGTAGAATATACTTAATTCAAACATACGTCATTTTATAGAGCAAGTTACCAGGAAAACGAATATCATTCGTCAGACAGGCTGCGTTGGGGCTTTGACCCGTCAAACGCCCCCGAAGTGGTCCCAAAAAAGTCAAATTTGACCTCATAAGGTATTAATGAATGATTCAAACATACGTCATTTTATAGAAAAAGTTAGAGGACTAATATTAGTCATCAGACGATCTGCGTTGCGGCTTTGACCCGTCAAACGGCCCCAAAATTGGGCCCTAAAAATGATAAAATGATCATATCTGCCCTCATAAATTTAAAAAAAAAAAAAAATACCACGGGAAAGAATATCACTCGTCAGACTGGCTGTGTGGGGCCTTTACCCGCCACTTGCCCCTGCCCCCCCCCCAAAAAAAAAAAAACAGTTTAAAAAATGTTTTGTCTTGAATACATACGAAATTATGTTGGATTTAATCGGATTTGTGCGATAATAGGCTATGTAGTCATGATGTTTAAGCAAATTTGGGTCCCCGGCATTCACCACTTTTTTTTGGGGGGTGGGGGATATCTAGGTCGATGAACAAATCTGGAAGACAAACAAATAGTGAAAAAAAAGTGTTTATAAGTCACAAACAATTTAGGGTTAGAATATATAAATTGGTTTGGCATTAACTCCAAACATCAAAACTTCCATCACATTCGTTATCACCGCACTCTTGTACGCTTTATCAAAGTAATCATTATTAAGTAATCATCATCATATAACATACGTAATAATCTTTGAAATGTGTTGAAACATGCAAATACTTTTCATAAGTTAAAGACAATGAGGATTAGAATAAATAAATAGTTCAAAAATCAAAACTGTAATCACATTCGTCATCACTGTACGCTGCTTCCGAAACATCTATGTCATCATCCTAATCGAAATCCTCTACTACTAGATCGCATTAAATAATCTCATCAAGTGACGAAGGGTATACGCAGTGGTTAATTTCAGCGCGTCCGCCCGTTCTTTTTTCATGGGTGGACTTGTCCGCCCACTTCTTTTTGAAAAAAAAATCTGTTTTTTGCACTACACAACGACAGTATTTCGGTTTTGCATTCAGTCCCGTATTTTTTCTGAAACGCTCAGAAATCACTATAAAAACCCTGATTTAAAAATTTTTCGCATGCGGCGCAGTGGTTGGGGGCTTGCCCCCAACCACCCCTGCTGTTTTTGCCTGAAATCACTTGTACCGCAAACTTCACTTTGAAATATGGTACCCTACCTACGACCTCGCCCTCCCAGGCGCTCCCCCCCCCCCCCCTCGAGGAAAGAGATCGTCAAGCGTCCGTCCAAGCGTCGTCGGCTAAAAACCCCAAAAATTATTTTTAACCACGTGATCTATAGCACAATACTACACTTAAATGACCGTTTAAAAAATTATATCTTGAAACTGTGATTTAACACGAATTTTTTAATTTTTTTGATCCAGAAATTGGCGAAAATTGGTGTTTTGGAAAATTTCCTAAATCGGCTTTAACCTGCTTCTTTTTTGGTCCACATAGATACTAGAGCATAGTACCAATCTAAAATGCCCCTTTATAACATCGTGTCTTGAAACTGTGCCCAAATATACCCTCAAACACGCAAAAATATGCATTCCAAAATCACACCCCATCTTGGTAATCAGCATATTTTGACCGAACTACTTGCCCAAATTACAAAACAAAATATAGAGAATTTACAGAAAAGGCTGTCGAGTACGTCAATAATGGCCAATATTTTTTTGGATCAAAATCCTCCAAGGTCACGGGGCTTTAAAGATCGTCCCCATGTTATTTCTTATGGGAGATTTTTGCCGATGGGACCTAGCTCGAAAAATGTCATGTTTGACAATTTTTTGGGAGGTCATGGTGTCGCACGCCAAATCTTGTGCTACGAGGTTGAGCCTTAAAGGCGGGTTGCCGGCTAGCTGCAGTGGTGGGGGTGTGGGTAGATAGGTGACCGGATGGCTGATAGCGAGCTTAAAGGGCGCCACTTGGTTTTGTTCCCCTCCGGCGATGATGGAAGGTGGGGGGGAAATAGGGAAAAACCAAGAAACCTTGAAGAGGAATAGGGGGTAAAGAACGCGGGAACTCACTGTTAAAATTTTAAAACCCAAAAACTTAATTATATTTTGTTTGAAAATAGGTACAAGGTAGTTACAGGTTGTGTCATAAAGAAGATCATAGTAATGCTCTAGATAGAGTATACAGAAGGTTTCAGAACAGTTAATAATATTCCGGGGCCAATATTATGAATTGACAGGATACCGATTGCCCAAGGGCATGAGCCACAGCCCCGAACCAATGCACGATATCCCTACAGCGCCACCAAGAACAAAAGAGGGCAGGACCTAGATGTCTGCAAACAAGACTGTACATGAAAGCATTCAGTGAAGCGGTGACTTAGGCTCGGCTGAATAGGGGTATACGGTGCCTTAGTACGGGCGGTGCTACACATTGAAATCAGACTTTTTTTCACCCTGGTTACAAGATTAAAGTAGGGCCATGTCCGGTTGCATAACCTGGCAATGGAACATGGATACCAGATAACCCAAAATATCACCTAGGGTCTACCATAGGAGACAAAACACTGTAAGAACATGAGCACACATTACAGTTAATAAATAGATAGCTTTCTTGTAAAGTAGGGCCTAGCTTGTTCAACTCATGGTGCAGTTGCACGGCCTGAGTACTACACTAATAAGAGTAAACAGTGAATAATAATTACCACAATATTATAATGGAGCATAACATTACAAACACATGATAACATTTATTAAATAGTTGGGGAATAATAAAGCGTACTGAAAATAGTAGGGCCTCACTTGTCAAACTATGTGCTCTGCACTGACTGGGTCCTTCCCTTACATACGAGGGTTAAATAGTGAATAATAAATAACACAATAGTACAAAGGGCGATAATATTACAAAGGTGTGATAACACCTGATCAATGGTTAATTATAGAAACCTTCTTATATTAGTAGGGCCTCTCTGGTCAAAAATAAACCATGTGTGTTGCACTGACAGGTCCCTCACTAATATAAGAGAGTAGGCCTAAATAGTGGTCATAAATTACAATGGTAGGCCGACAATTGGGCAACATATTACAAAGATGTAAGATTGATTACATAAATGGTTCAATCAATTAAAAAGCCTCCCTAAGATTAGTAGGGCCCACTTGTCAAAGCATGTGCTATTGCACTGACTAGGTCCCTCACCAATATAATAAAGTAGATAGTGAATAATAGAAAACACAATAGTATAAGGGGGTATCATATTACCAAGGTGTGAGATTAATTAATGAAAGCTTATCAGTTATACAGCCTTCTAAGATGAGTAGGGCCTCACTTGTCAAAGCAGGTGCTATTGCACTGACTAGGTTCCTCACTAATATAATAGAATAGGCCCAGATACGAGTCGTAGATCCACAAGGGGCCCTACAAATGGAGCATAATATTATAAAGGGTGATATAATAAATAAATGGTTTTAAAACAATTATAAAGCCTTTTCAGATTAGTAGGGCCTCACTTGTCACAGCAGGTGCTATTTTCATGACTAGGTCCCACACTAATATAAGAGAGTAGGCCTAAATAGAAGGTCAAAAATCACAAGAGAAAAAATGGGGCATAATATTATAAAGAGGTGATATGACTCAAAGAATGGTAGCAATAATAAAGCCTTCTGCAATTAATAGGGCCTCACTCGTCAAACTATGTGCTCTGCACTGACTAGGCTCCACACTATTGTTAGATTGCTCTGCCCACCTCTGGTGGGTTGTGTGCATTTACATAACCTAATTTAAAATGACCACATAACGGCGAGTATCTCGCCTTTGGAGAAAAGTAGCCGTACAGACCAATTAAAAAAATTTCAGTGATACCTGGGAGTGGGGTGGTAGGTACGTTTATTACTGCTTCCTAGCCTGGCGCGTAATGTTTCCTCCTGGTCCTGGGTGTGGCCTGGTCCGGTACGAGTGAATGACCTGGATTGGTCGAGGTCCTTGACAGCAAGTCCTAGGGTTCCAATGGTTCGTCCCGAAGGCTCGAAAGTGGTTTTGAAGAAGGTTCCGTCTAATGACGCTCGGGTTGAAAGCGGCTTAGCCTGGAATCGTTATTCGGGCCCCACGTCGCCTGCAGTCTCCCAAATCTAGGCTCACAATCACTGTAGAAACCTACAGCGAGCTGTTCCCCCCCGGTAACAACCTCCCTGGTCGCCGTCCAGTCACACAGATGTTTCCCCCGATCGGGTTTGCTTCCCTACCAGTCGCACAAGTCAGCTGTTATCTCTTTTGACTCTGCGGGTGAGTTGATGCATTAGTACCGTCCGGGTCAGGTGGAATGCAACTATTTACGTAGAGTTAGGTTTTAAGATAATTTGAACATAACAATGGTGGCCCCAATAATTTTTCTGTTAATTGCTAAATTTATTACTAGTTAGCCTGAATGAAATAATTTTTTGAGTTTAGCGGTTAAATACCCTTTAACCACTGAGGGTACAGATCACCAGGAACCATCATAATCTGTATTTAACATCTCTATATATACATAATGGCATTTTTTTTTAAATTCTGTCTATGAAACCAATTTAGCAAGTCGCCTACAATAAAAACCGTTTAACATATTATTGGATGAGCGAAGCGAAGACTTCAATTTCACTGACCCCCAAAAAATTTAGCTCGGGTGTTTTTTTTTTCCCCTGACTGTTTGTGGCCAAACGGCATATCGATCTTGATGAAAATTAAAGGGGACCTTCGAAACTCTGAAATTAGAGGTGTATTGTTTTGGGTACAATCGAAGAATATTTTCTCATGAATATCGTACTTTTACGATTTTTTTGGGATTTTTTGTGCGATATTTTCGTGCCATTTGGGCCGATTCTGACCAACGGGTGAGGCAACAACGTTCATTATTATACATGGACATTAAGGTTATGGTGATGTAGTACCTTTTGAAAGAAAAAGTTGAAAAAGGTACCCAGAAAACTATAGAAATAAAGGTTTAAATATGAGTTTTTGAAATGTTATAAACAATAATTAATAACAAGTAACTAAGAAACTTGACAACAATCACCTGCAATGCGTTTTTTTAAAGCAATCTTCGGGCCTACAGGTATTAGACATTCTAATTACCCTTGCACTTAGTACTTTAAGAAAATTATTATAATTTAACAAAAATGATTTTGCAAAGGAACTTGAAGAGGTGAAGAGATCCTACGCATACTAAATTGTTTTAAAGAAAGCTCGTTCATCAACGCGACGGGACTTTAGCGTTTTCCTAGTATATAATATAGGCCTATGTGTGAGTGTGAAAAGTGTAAATAAGAATTGTACACTCACGAACAGTTCTTATTTACACTTTACACACTCACACAATCATTCACTCAAACAAACAAACAACAACTCTCACATACATTCATGTTTATATAATTTTTATAGTCATTTTTATGTGACTTATTTTACATTGTATTGTTGTGTTTTATTTGTATTGTTATGATTTGGTAAATTGCACTTGTGGGACATTTTGTTCTGTTGTAATGTGACCACAAATAAATAAATATATATAAATACCTACCAAAAATGATAAAATAATGATGAGTAATATTCTTTTTCATGGGCACTTTTACTATAGAATGCCGTATGTTTCAATCATGTATACCCCTTAGACTGTTGACTCAGCTCGAGAAAACCAGGCTTTGACGAAGAGCGCAGAGGTAAAGTCTGGATCACTTGGAAGCTCTATCGTTGTCCTATCGGGTTGTGCTTTGCACCAAAATGTTAAGTAACAATGTGTAATAGGTGGTATCTAGGCACATTAACCAAATATTGCTCACTTTTCTCATTAACTGACCGTATACATGACACCAAACTGTTAATTTGTAGTAATTTACCAATTTTGTGTAGGAGACAATTATTTGAAATCTCAAAATGTGCTTAGATATCTACACACGCTCATCCTTTCTGAACAGCCTCCCAAAAATGCAGATTTTTTTGATGAAAATTAAATTTAAAAAAGCGGTACGTTCTGTATGTGATATTAGCTAAATTTGACGGTCGACCTTTTTTTAAATGGACATTTAACATTGTGAAAAACGTTGGCCCGAGCTTGGCACACAGTCTTAAGGGCAGATTTGACTTCTTTGGGGGCCCACTTTGAAGGTTACCTAAAGGGTCAAAGCCCCAACGCAACCCATCTGACAAGTGATATTCGATTTCTTGGTAACTGACTTTATGAAATAAATAAATTAATTAATTAATTAATTAATAAATTAAGGGTGGGTGCCAAGTGATCCAAATCCCAACTGATCCAAAATAATCGTCAAAGAATTCGAATTAATATATTAATATAAAAATAAAGTCGTGTTTTTGCCCAAGTGATCCTTTACCCAACTGATCCAAACATAAATAATCATCGAAATTTTAAATATTCCAAAACAAATAATTCCGTTTTGGATCAGTTGGGTTGTTTGGAAATTATAAAAAATAATAATATAAATATTACGGTGACGTCAGAATCAACCCAACTGATCCAAATGCGCGCGCAACCGGCGAGCACGGCTGGTACACTAGCGCGCGCAATGTGGAAATGCGGGCTTACGGATCAAGATGACTTCATCATCGTTCATCCTTGAACGATTTAGAAGTGTGAGTACCTACATCATAACGAACGAAAAAACTACGGAGATTCCGAAAATCCAGCTCCAAATGTGCTAGGTACAATATTTATCGTATTTATCATCCGTTTTACAATGTACAAATGGAAAAATGAATTTTCCTTAAATATTGACATTAAAATTTGTTGAAGACAAACATTTAAATTTTCATTTCTGTACAGTTGGTAATAGGCCTACTATGAGTATCCATGATACTGTGGTTGTGTTGCTCACTGCACACTGAAAACCATTTGTTACGTTTCTAGAACGTTGGCCTTCTTCTCTCTTGTTGTGCTGTAAAACTTCGTGCATCTTGTCAATATTCTGTACCAATGTGTTTTATCATAAATAAATCATATCTTATATTTTCCCAAATATCTCAATATGGTAGCAGAGCACGGTTCGTGAGCAGAGTAAAGTGAGTAAATGTTCTTGTTGATAAATCAGTAAGTTTTTGAGGTGAACTTTGTTCTTTGCTGTTACAACACGTGAATACCGGGTGGCGTCTCACGAAATAGGCTAGGCCTAGACACGTTCATTCAGTTCGTTTTGAGAAAGACAATGGAAAATCACGGAATAGAAAACTACGAGGTGCTGAGAACTGGACCTTTTGGAAATTCGTTTTAAGGAATCTGCTACGCGCGACCCAGGGAGCATATGAGGGTATGTGTTGGCACATTAAAAAAACCTTCTAAAACTGATTTAGTGAAGCTACTACTCTAGAGAAAACTTCATATGAAGCTAGCTTGAAGGCTTGGGACAAGGCGGATCAAGTAGCTAGTCAAGTCATTGTGAAAACTTTGGAATCCAGAGTGATGGCATTGTTGGTGACTTGTGGAGTCTGCTAGGGATATGTGGATCAAATTGTATGCATGCTGTTTTCGAACAACAAACGAAGCAAGCTGCCCCAACTGTGCAAGCAAATTCTTTGGCTTCAGTATGAAACAAACTGAGAACATGGGACCTCACATTCCCAAAGTTTGAAGGCCTAGTTTACGCATGCAGCAGTTAAACGTAAAACCGGACGAGTCATCATTGATGGTAAGTTACTGGATACTTTGCCTGATGATTATGAAAGTCTACGACAGGCTTGGTGGGCTAGGTCCGAGAATCAAAAAACTTTTTACTGATTTGGGTGCAAGTCCTGACATCTGACGAAAAGCGTAGACAACAGCGAGCAGAACAAAAAGGGAGAGCTGGTGGCGCTGATGGCAGCAAACAGTTAAACTCAAGGTAGGCCTAAACATCAAGCAACCAAAGAAGTTTGTAGAGTCTAAGCCTAGGGCCTACAATGGAAAAATGCAAGGAAAAGAAGCTGAACTTCAAATGCCAGGGTTGCGAAGGGGTAGGTCATGATAAACGTAATTGCCCAAACCCGAAAAACAAACCTAGGCCTACGACTAATGGAATTGACGGTGATCAAGCATTCTATCACTGAAGCTGTGAATGCAGAAGCTGGAAATGACATATGGATTGTTGACTCGGGTGCGACTGACCACATGACGTCTCACCGCGAGTGGCTCTCATCGATCGAATACTTTGCTGTGTTATTAAAAATAAAAATTGGAGACAAATCCCACTATGGATGCACTGGAAAAGGGACAATCAAGTTTGAAGCATTTGTCAATGGGAAGTGGCTACCAGCATATGAAAGATGCCTTGTACGCCCCCGGACGCACGAAGAAATTTATTTTCGTGGTATCTGCACTTGACAAGGGGATGACATTCAACTCTTCCAATTTTGGGTTGTGAATTCATAAAACATGGTCTTATCAAAGCACGGGGTTTATTCGTGTTGCTAAAATGTTCAAGATGGAGATGCGAGTGATACAATCAGAAATGCCATGTTTTAAGGAAGAAAATTCTTGCATCAAAGGACACCTTACAGGTATGGCATGAGCGGTTGTGTCAAAACAAACGCCATGTACAGAAAACTCTTCAACAAAATGGAATCGATGTGACCCGAGAATGAGTTTTGTGGGGCAGCGTTGAGGGGAAGCAACATCGAAACTCCTACAAATCTCGTCTAAAAACGTCCCTACTGAATCCGGGGAGCTAATTCATGCTGACTAGTGCGGTCCTATGGAATGTGCGTCTTTTTGGTGGCGCGAAGTACTTCGTGTGCTTCACTGCGATTTTTCACGGCTGCGCATAGTATATTTCCTCAAGGAAAAATCAGAAACTGTGGAAAAGATCGCAGAGATGTTGCAAATAATCAAGAACCAACATGGACACGCCCCAAAAAGCGTTCCATTTGCGATGGCGGTCGGGAGTTTGATAATGCTGATGTGAAGAAACTTCCTGAAATCTATGGGTGTGGAATTAAAAATTACTAATCCCTATACACCGGAGCAGAATGGATGTGCCGAACGTACAAACAGAACGTAGTCGAATAGCAAGAACAATGCTTTTAGCAAAGGATTTACCAAAATCACTGTGGGCGGAAGCGGTAAACACTGCGGTCTACGTTTAAAATCGAACCGGACCAAGTGGCGTTGATGGGAAGACACCGTACGAGCTGTTTACGGGGAAGACTACACGTCTGGAAAAACTTCACATCTTCGGAACCGACTGTTATGTGCATGTGCCTGCACAACAACGACAGAAGTGGGACGCAAAAGGTAAACATGGTACCTTTTGTCGGTTATTCAGATAACGTGGAGGGCTTCCAAAGTCTGGATCAAGCCTGAAAATCGCGTGGTTCGGAGCAAGAACGTTGTATTTGAACCGGAAACTCCTAGCAAGATGGCGACCCTAGTGACAACTGAAACTAGCGACTGTTCAGATGTAGAGGAAGATTATCCTGTCGGTAGTTCACCTTCAACAATTAAATCAAGCAAACAACAGCTGCAAGACCGAACAGCGATTAAGAAACCTGATCGCTTGATTGAAATGATGGTAGCTGAAATGGACGAGCCGAGAAGCTATGCTGAGGCAACAAAATCTGCAAATCATCAGCACTGGAAAGCAGCAATGGAAGAAGAAATGAAATCACTGGAGGAAAATTCAACATGGACTATGACTGAATTACCACGGGTTTTCAAGGCTATCTCGAATCGTTGGGTGTACGTATGAAGATGAAGTCTGATGGTGAAATAGATCGCTATAAGGCACGACTCGTCGTCCGAGGCTTCAAACAGCGAGAAGGGATAACTACAACGAAACGTACAGTCCTGTTGCCAGATTCGATACGATCCGAGCAGTGCGAGCATTGCAGCAAATGAGCATCTCGAAATGGAGCAGTTCGATGTCAAGACAGCATTCCTGAATGGTTTTTATTGAGGAAGAGATCTACATGGAACAGCCGAGGGATTTCATGATGGAAGTAATCGTGTCTGCAAACTTCAGAAAAGGCCTATATGGTCTGAAAAAATCCCCAAAGGTGCTGGAACAAACGATTCAAAGATTTGATGTCAAACTTGGGTTTTTTTGTGAAAGTACAGCAGACCCGTGTTTTATTTTATGTATTAAAAAGGACAGCAAATTGATTGTGATACTGTACGTTGATAAACGGCCTAGTTGCGGCAACTCAGAAATCCGATATCGACAAGTTTCTGGCTGGGATAAAAAGAAGAATTGACAATAACTGTTGGGCCAGTTGGATGCTACTTGAACATATTGATTGAAAGAAATCCCGATGGTTCGATTTACATCAATCAGAAGAGAATGCCGAGGGTGTACTTCGAAAGTTCAATATGCAGGATGCAAACCCTGTTTCAACTCCGATGGAGAAGTGCCCTGCCGGCAGAAGAGGATACCGAAACTACCTGACCTCGGGTCCATATCGAGAAGCAGTGGGCTGTTTAATGTATTTGGCTGTAGCTACGGGGCCCAATTTTGGGCCTTTGCGTGAGTTACGTTTCTCAGTTACTAGAAAATCCTGAAGAAAAACACTGGTTGTTGGTGAAACATATCTTGAAATACATAAAGGGCACAACAACAATGGGCATCCTGTACCGAGTCGCTGAGAAGACAGGAGAACTAGAAGCCTACAGCAATGCTGACTACGCTAGCGATTCTTCCACTCGACATTCTGTAAGCGGCACTGTATTCAAGTTCAGCGGAGGAGCGATCACCTGGGCGAGCAGACGTCAGCAAAGCGTGTCGCTGTCAACTACAGAAGCGGAATACGTCGCTGCTTGCGAGGCTGCGAAGGACGCTGTGTGGTTGAGTAGGTTGTTCAACGAGATTGCCCCATTAAAATATGTTCCGGTACTTTTTGTGGATAATGCGAGTGCCATTAAACTTGCAAAGAACCCCGAATTCCATAAGCGTTCTAAGCACATAGATGTGCGTTATCACTTTGTGGGTGAATAGGTTTAAAATAGACAACTGGTGATTCAACACGTACCTAGCAAAAATCAAACTGCGGACATTCTGACAAAACCAATCCCACGTGTACAATTCGAATCTTTGCGCGGTATGTTGGGTTTGATTTGAAAGGTTCTTCAAACCATTGATGAAACTAAGTGTTAGAACCTACTACTACTTGAATCATTATTACTTGTTTTGTTTACTTAAAATTTAAAGTTTGAGAGGAAGTGTTGAAGACAAACATTTAAATTTTCTTTCTGTACATTTGGTAATAGGCCTACTATGAGTATCCATGATACTGTGGTTGTGTTGCTCACTGCATACTAAAAACCCCATTTGTTACGTTTCTAGAACGTTGGCCTTTTTCTCTCTTGTTTGTGCTGTAAAACTTCTTGCATCTTGTCAATATTCTGTACCAATATTAGAAGATTATCAGCCGAGCTCGGATTTTTTTATTTATTTTTCGCACAACAGGCTACAAATTTCAGAATATGTTCTCAACTTCCGGTGAACTAATTTTTGGCCTACTTTATACTGGAGATGTGTCACAGTTTGGTGAGAACATATTCTGAAATTTGTAGCCTGTTGTGCGAAAAATAAATAAAAAAATCCGAGCTCGGCTGATAATCTTCTAATATTGGTACAGAATATTGACAAGATGCAAGAAGTTTTACAGCACAAACAAGAGAGAAAAAGGCCAACGTTCTAGAAACGTAACAAATGGTTTTCAGTATGCAGTGAGCAACACAACCACAGTATCATGGATACTCATAGTAGGCCTATTACCAACTGTACAGAAATGAAAATTTAAATGTTTGTCTTCAACACTTCCTCTCAAACTTTAAATTTCAAGTAATCAATCAAGTAATAATGATTTAAGTAGTAGTAGGTTCTAACCTTAGTTTTATCAATGGTTTTTAAGAACCTTTTTAAATCAAACCCAACATACCGCGCAAAGATTCGAATTGTAAAAACGTGGGATTGGGTTTTTTCAGAATGTCCGCAGTTTGATTTTTTTTCTAGGTACTGTTGAATCACCGTTGTCTATTTTAAACCTATTCACCCACAAAGTGATAACGCACATCTAGTGCTTAGAACGCTTATGGAATTCGGGGTTCTTTGCAAGTTTAATGGCACTCGCATTATCCACAAAAAGTACCGGAACATATTTAATTGCGCAATCTCGTTGACAACCTACTCAACCACACAGGTCCTTCGCAGCCTCGCAAGCAGCGACGTATTCCGTTCTGTAGTTGACAGCGACACGCTTTGCTGACGTCTGCTCGCCCAGGTGATCGCTCCTCCGCTGAACTTGAATACAGTGCCGCTTACAGAATGTCCGAGTGGAAGAATCGCTAGCGTAGTCAGCATTTTCTGTAGGCTTCTAGTTTCCTGTCTTCTCAGCGACTCGGTACAGGATGCCCATTGTTGTTTTGCCCTTTATGTATTTCAAGATATGTTTCACCAACAACCAGTGTTTTTTCTTCAGGATTTTCTAGTAACTGAGAAACGTAACTCACCGCAAAGGCAATATCTGCCGCGTTAGCTACAGCCAAATACATTAAACAGCCACTGCTTCTCGATATGGACCAGAGGTCAGGTTTGTTTCGGTATCCTCTTCCCACCGGCAGGGCACTTCTCCATCGGAGTTGAAACAGGGTTTGCATCCTGCATATTGAACTTTCGAAGTACACCCTCGGCATATCTCTTCTGATTGATGTAAATCGAACCCTCGGTATTTCTTTCAATCAATATGTTCAAGTAGCATCCAACTGGCCCAACAGTTATTGTCAATTCTTCTTTCATCCCAGCCAGAAACTTTCGATATCGGATTTCTGAGTTGCCGCAACTAGGCCGTCATCAACGTACAGTATCACCCAATCAAATTTTCTGTCCTTTTAATACTATAAAAAGCACGGGTCTGCTGTACTTTCACCCCAAACCTAAGTTTGACATCAAAACTTTGAATCGTTTGTTCCAGCACCTTGGTGATTGTTTCAGACCATATAGGCTTTTCTGAAGTTTGCAGACACTATTACTTCCATCAGAAATCCCTCGGGCTGTTCCATGTAGATCTCTTCCTCAATAAACACCATTCAGGAATGCTGTCTGACATCGAACTGCTCCATTTCGAGATGCTCATTTGCTGCAATGCTCAGCACTGCTCGGATCGTATCGAATCTGGCAACAGGACTGTACGTTTCGTTGTAGTCTATCCCTTCTCGCTGTTTGAAGCCTCGGACGACGAGTCCCTGCCTTATAGCGATCTATTTCACCATCAGACTTCATCTTCATACGGTACACCCAACGATTCGAGATAGCCTTGAACCTGCTGGTAATTCAGTCATAGTCCATGTTTGAATTTTCCTCCAGTGATTTCATTTCTTCTTCCATTGGGTGCTTTCCAGTGCTGATGATTTGCAGATTTTGTTGGGCCTCAGCATAGCTTCTCGGCTCGTCCATTTCAGCTACCATCATTTCAATCAAGCGATCAGGTTTTCTTAATCGCTGTTCGGTCTTGCAGCTGTTGTTTGCTTGATTTAATTGTTGAAGGTTTAACTACCGACAGGATAATCTTCCTCTACATCTGAAAAGTCGCTGTTTCAGTTGTCACTAGGGTCGCCATCTTGCTAGGAGTTTCCGGTTCAAATACAACGTTCTTGCTCCGAACCACGCGATTTTCAGGCTTGATCCAGACTCGGAAGCCGTCCCGTTATCTGAATAAACCGACAAGGTACCATGTTTACCTTTTTGCGTCCCACTTCTGTCGTTGTTGTGCAGGCACATGCACATAACAGTCGGGTTTCCCAAGATGGGGAAGTTTTTCCAGACGTGTAGTCTTCCCCGTAAACAGCTCGTACGGTGTCTTCCCCCTCAACGCCACTTGGTCCGGTTCGATTTAAACGTAGACCGCAGTGTTTACCGCTTCCGCCCACAGTGATTTTGGTAAATCCTTTGCTAAAAGCATTGTTCTTCCTAGTTCGACTACCGTTTCTGTTTGTACGTTCGGCACATCCATTCTGCTCCGGTGTATAGGGGTTGTAATTATTAATTCCACACCCATAGATTTCAGAAGTTTCTTCCCCATCAGCATTATCAAACTCCCGACCGCCATCGCACTGGAACGCTTTTGGTGCGTGTCCATGTTGGTTCTTGATTATTTGCAACATCTCTGCGATCTTTTCCACAGTTTCTGATTTTCCTTGAGGAAATATTTCTATGCGCAGCCGTGAAAAATCGCACGTGAAGCACACCCAGTACTTCGCGCCCCCAACAGACGCACATTCCATAGGACCGCACTAGTCAGCATGAATTAGCTCCCCGGATTCAGTAGCACGTTGTAGACGAATTTGTAGGAGTTTCGATGTGCTTCCCCTCAACGCATGCCCCACAAAACTCATTCTCGATGGTCACATCGATTCCATTTTGTTGAAGAGTTTTCTGTACATGGCGTTTGTTTTGACACAACCGCTCATGCATCCTGTGGTTGTCCTTTGATGCAAGAATTTTTTTCTTTTTAAACATTTCATTTCTGATTGTATCATCGGTCTCCATCTTGACATTTTAGCAACACGAATCCTGTGCTTTTAAACCATTTTTTTATGATTCACAACCACATTGGAAGAGTTGAATGTCATCCTTGTTCAAGTGCAGATACCACCGAAAATAAATTTCTTCGTGCGTCCCGGACTACAAGGCATTTTCATATACTTGGTACCACTTCCCTTGACAAAGCTTCAAACTTGATTGTCCCTTTTCAAGTGCATCCCATTGGATTTGTCTCCAATTTTTATTTTTAATAACACAAACAAAAATATTCGTCGATGAGAGCCACCTCGCGGTGAGACGTATGTGGTCATCGCACCCGTTTAACAATCCATATGTCCCTTTTTCCAAATTCTGCATTCCAGCTTCAGGTGGGTGAATGCTTGATCACCGTCATTCCATTAGTCGTAGGCCTAGGTTTGTTTTTCGGGTTTGGGCAATTACGTTTATAATGACCTACCCCTCCGCAACCATGGCATTTGAAGTTCAGCTTCTTTTCCTTGCATTTTTCCACTGTAGGCCTAGCTTAGCTCCTACAAACTTCTTTGGTTTGCCCGATGTTAGGCCTACCTTGAGTTTAACTGTTTGCTGCCATCAGCGCCACCAGCTCTCCTTGTTGTTCTGCTCGCTGTTGTCTACGCTTTTCGTCAGATGTCAGGACTTGCACCAACTCAGTAAACGTTTGTTGATTCTCGGACCTAGCCCACCAAGCCTGTCGTAGACTTTCATAATCATCAGGCAAAGTATCCAGTAACTTTTACCATCCCCCCAAAGATGACTCGTCCGGTTTTACGTTTAACTGCTGCATGCGTAAAACTAGGGCCCTTTAAAATTGGCAATGTGAGTCACCATGTTCTCAGTTTGTTTCATACTGAAAAAGCCAAAGAATTCCCGCTTGCACAGTGTGGGCAGCTTGCTTCGTTTGTTGTTCGAAAAAAGCATGCAATTTGATCCACATACCCTAGCAGACTCACAATCACCAACAATGCCATCACTTGGATTCCCCAAAATTTTCACAATGACTTGACTAGCTACTCGATCCGCCTTGTCCCAAGCCTATAAGCTAGCTTCATATGAAGTTTTCTCTGAGTAGTAGCTTCACTACTCAGTTCAGAAGGTTTTTTAATGTGCCAAACACATACCTCATATGCTCCTGGTCGCGCGTAGCAGATCCTTAAAGCGAATTTCCAAAAGGTCCAGTTCTCAGCACCTCGTAGTTTTTCTATTCCGTGATTTTCCATTGTCTTGCTCAAAACGATCTGAATGAACGTGTCTAGGCCTAGCCTATTTCGTGAGACGCCACCCGGTATTCACGTGTTGTAACAGCAAAGAACAAAGTTCACCTCAAAAACTTACTGATTTATCAACAAGAACATTTACTCACTTTACTCTGCTCACGAACCGTGCTCTGCTACCATATTGAGATATTTGGGAAAATATAAGATATGATTTATTTATGATAAAACACATTGGTACAGAATATTGACAAGATGCACGAAGTTTTACAGCACAAACAAGAGAGAAGAAGGCCAACGTTCTAGAAACGTAACAAATGGTTTTCAGTGTGCAGTGAGCAACACAACCACAGTATCATGGATACTCATAGTAGGCCTATTACCAACTGTACAGAAATGAAAATTTAAATGTTTGATATAATAATAATCGGCAAATTAAAAACATCCATCCATTCAGATGTATAATGCAACAAAAATTCAGAGATTAAAATGTACCCGTCCTGGTGGTCTAGGGGTTAAGACGCTCACCTGGGCCCCGATTCATGTACATTTTTATCCCGGTATAAGCAGAGTTAGGTGGTATAAGTGCGGTATAACTCCGAATCCAATTCATGAAGACTTATCTTGCCTCGCACGGGGATAAGAAAATATTAAAAAGACGGCGGACATTTTAAATTTTTTCGTCTATGTGTAAAACGAGAAAAGTTATCATTACTCTCATAAAACAAATCAGAAACCGTCTCGGGCCTAGGCCCAGATGTAGAAAATTATTCATAATACAACAGTGTAGGCCTAAAGTTCGATTAGGCTATAGGACTAGGTAAAATCAATACTAACATAACATGTTTGACAAACCCTTGGCCTCTCCTAGGCAACCCTAGGCCTGCACGACCTTGTTTTGACACAAATCCCGCACAAATAACTAGTTTTGATTACTAAAAGCCTTATGCAGATGAACAATAGTATGATAGTCCTAGGCTATTCCAAAATTTACGGCAATAATACGCCTTTTCTTTCCTTTTAATGATCTCACGCAATCTTTTGTCAATAAATAAAAATGTAAAACCCAAAAAATGGTGCAAATTTTTTTTGTGTTTTTTTTGCAAAACTGCTGATTTACATGGCTGTGGAATGCAGTGGAAAAACATTTGTTTTTACTTTTTGTTGGATTGAAAATTTCTGATTGGATGAGAGTTGCTCAGACTTAACCAGGCCTTATCCTGCCATGTCCTGCATTATACCGTCCTTATACCACTTATTTACCCGGGATAAATGTACATGAATCGGGGCCCTGGAATGTAGGAGATCCGTGGTTCGAGTCCCGGTCGGGGCGGGGAGTGTTTCCCGATCAACCAAATCGAGAAAAAAAATACTATTCAATCTCTAGTGCTTGCTAGCATTTACGGTTTGAATTTTTCGGGGAAGGTATTAGACTTTGCATCACGGTGCACATTATCATTATCATCATATTATCATCGTCATAGTGAGAGCTGTTAAGGGAAAAAAACACTAGAATATTGCAAATCCGGATACCAGCGCCAAATTTTGCATGGGGGTAGATAAAAATATCAGAATTAAAAATCCGTCGGGAGGCAAGCGATATCTCACCCGCAACACCCCCTAAATCATCCCCTAAAATTAGAATAATTCATAGCTCTAACCCAAAAAAGAATTTGTATTCAAATAAGTTATTGAAATTATGTTTTAATGAGTTTTCACCCAATCGGCCTATTCTTATTTCCTAAACCACATTTTTTCAACCCCCATCCCTAATAGTTTACATTATTTTTACCTTGATTTCCAGCATTCACCAGTGAGGCACCTAGTGAGTTATCAGCATGAAATTTGGCATGATGGTACATAATAACCTGAAAACTAATAATCCGCCGGGAGGCAAGCGATATTTCACCCCTATTGTTCTCTACCTCCCTTAACTTTGGGAAAAACGTAAGGTAGTATTTAATACATTTTGAATATTTCAATTGCTGATTAAAATTATGTGTCGATGTGTTATAGTCCAGTCAACAAATCATTCATACAAAACAAACAATTTTTTCACACCTAGCCCTAATAATTAGCCTTTTAGTGACAAACACTGTTTAGTAAGTTACCAACATGAAATTTGGCATGGTGGTAGATAAAAATATAAGAATTACTATTCCGTTGGGAGGCAAACGATATTTCACCCCTAGTGCCCTCTATCATCCGTTAAAATTGGAATTGGTACTAGGTCGTATTCTATACATTGTAATTATTTAAATTTTCCAATAATATTATGATCAAGCATGTTTCGATCCAATCAACCTAATTTCTCATGTTTTTTCTACCCCCACCCATAATAGTGATTTTTTTAATCAACACTTACCAGCATGAAATTTGGCATGGTGGTTAATAAAAATATCAGAATTACTATTCCGTTGAAAGGCAAACGTTATTTCACCCCTAGTGCCCTCTATTATCCCTTAAAATTGGAATTGGGCTTTGCACGCAAAGCTTAACGTAGGCAGCGCCACCGTAGTGCCGGCTCAACTAAATGGCGGCATATGAATTTCAACAAGTCGTCTGCTGTATGGCCGCCAGGGGCCTTCTCGGCGACAGCGGCATTTAAGGACTGGATTTTACATAAATAAAATAATGTTGGGTAATAGAAACAATTGAATAGTTTACTTTAAAAGCTCGTCGTAGGTAGGATCACCTTACGGTACAATAATAACAATAAATCACCTGTCAGAACAGGCGTGCGAGCACAGGTTCAACCTGCTTTATTTCACTTGATCGGGGCGGTAGGCATCATGGAAAGCTTCACAATAAAGGAGCTAAAAGCTGAATTGAAAGCTCGTGGGGTAAGCCTCAGAGGGAAGAAAGCAGACCTTATTGAAAGGTACACTTACTTTTACCTATAGCCAACCTATTCATTACGATAAGTAGCAGAGATACACGTTGGATTGTAGGCTAGGGGTGTCAGACGTCAACTTTGTTTACTTTCTTTCCAGATTGAAATCGTATATTAAAAACGACAATTTCGTGAAGAAAGATAAGAAATAAAAATAAATAACAATAATAATTCGTCTTCTTCTTATTTTTATTATTGTAGGCCTAGGCCTATAGGCCGAAGAACAACACAAAGCAAGGAAAGGCCTAGGCCTAGATGCCCACTTGTATAGGCCTAAGTCAATTTATATGTAAATATAAATCGTTGTTACAGGTCTGGAGTAAGTATAATGTCAGACAAAGCAAAACACCTGTACGTGGGAAAATATCTGCAATATGCACGTTTGCCATAGGCCTACGCCCCAAATATTCAACGCCGTCCTAGCCCAAACATCTAGGCCTACTAGAAATATCCCTTCAAAATATTTATGTTCCTATAAGTAATACTCTTTGTAATGGCGTATTGTATTCTACTTTATGATAAATTTAAATTCTCTGTCTATTCTCATTTTGAATGGTACCCATTTTCAGGAAAGATACTGGTAGCTGATTGTGGGCTTAGTTCTTAACGTAGGTCTACATAGGCTAACGGTAGACGACCGTATGCCTAGACCTAGTTGTAGATGTAGCTGAGCATCTTTCAGTGTGCCAAAGTGTTGACAGATACCTAAGAAATATTGTTTATTTATGTTAATAGTAGCTGATTTTTGGCCTAGTTTCTGACAGACCTACCTAGGCTAACTATAGACCATAGGCCTACATTAAAAAACCATTCCCTTGATCGAGGCCCTAGCCGTCAACACTTTGGCAGACTGAACCTGAAAGATGCTCAGCTACAACTAGGCCTATGATCGGCTACGGTTAGCTTAGATAGGCCTAAGTTAGGAACTCGACCATCAATTAGCTATCCTAACAGTTAACCTAACCGTTAGCATAAATAAACAATATTCCTAATTCGAGGCCCTAGTTGTCAACTTTGGCAACTGAGAGGTAGGCCTACAGTGGGCGTGCCGTCACGTCACTCTCCAAAGGACAAGCTTTTGAGTGCAAAACTAAGACCAGACATCCAACCTCTAATTTATAGTTTGAAATAACCTGCACACTTGCCGGCAATGTAGCCTCAAGTATAATGTAGGGTTGTACTACACACCAATACGAAAACTTTCCATGACATACGCATTGGAAGAAAAATTATCTTTACAAACTACACTTGGAACCGAGGGTTTCCAATTTTTCGGCGGACTGAGCGTTCCCAGTCTTTTCATTCTTGGACACTTCGGAAATAAATGTCCTCCGCTCTTTCTACATCCATAAACACAGCAGTTTATCATTTTTATTCGACAATACAACTCAAATGGTAACGTAAACAATAAGCAAGGTGTACGTCAGGCTAGCTTAGCGGCCATGTTGCCTAACAGGTAGGGCTGGCGCTACGCTACCGCTGCAAGTGAGAGAATGTGGCAGTGCAAAGCCCAATTGGTACTAGGTCGTATTTTTTTATTGTAATTATTAAAATTATCCAATAAAATTATGCACAAGCATGTTTCGATCCAATCAACCTAATTTCTCATGTTTTTTCTACCCCCACCCCTAATAGTGATTTTTTTTATCAACACTTACCAGCATGAAATTTGGCATGGTGGAAGATAAAAATATAAGAATTACTATTCCGTTGGGAGGCAAACGATATTTCACCCCTAGAGCCCTCTATCATCCCTTAAAATTGGAATTGGTACTAGGTCGTATTCTATACATTGTAGAGTCGTCCTCACCATTTTGAGTGCAGTGCCTATTTCGCCGCTCTTCATTCGAGCGGAATAAGTGGTCTTGTCAACCTGTCATCCCCTAATTTCGCTAGGCGTGCGCCTCAGACTTCGGACAGCGATGCCGATACAATGGCTCCACTCCGTTCAATATAATAGAAAAGTAATTTAAATGTGTCGCCAGACCACATTGTTAGTTTTGATTTCTATTTGGCAACGTCGAGATACATGTATCTTGGTGGTGGGTCCAAAGTTGTGACGAAGGTATAATTGGTACATGAGTCGGCCTGTTTGTAAATTTAGTTTCTTTGAGGGATTAGCACTGCACTCAAAATGGTGAGGACGACTCTAATCTAAGTAATCTCTTTTTTATTATTCATTTATGTGTTGAATAGTAACTTATTTAGATTAAAATAAAATAAAAAAATGATTTTTTTTTTAGGGGGGGGGGGGGTTGGATTTTTTTTGATTAGAGATTAGGGCTTATGTTCAGACTATGGGGTAGGAATGCACAAACTGTAAGTTGCGGAACTTTGGCGTAGGTTTTCTCAGAACATCATTTTTGAGCGAGCGAAGCGAGCGTCTCCACTTGACTCTTATGGCTCGAATGTCTGTTTTTGTTTTTTTGTTTTTGTTTGTTTGTTTGTTTTGTTTTTTTCTGTTACTGCTTCGGTACAGGTCGCACCGTTTCTCCGATCGACCTGAAATTTTGCACACATGTACATACCACCTAGGCGGGTTGCTGTATAGTTTTTGAACAAAATCCGATCGTTGGTTATAAAAAATAAAAAAAAAAAAAAAAAAATAAAAATATACCGATCGTTATGAAATTTTGCAGGGTCAATAAGTACAACATTCTCTCATATTTTTCAAATTTTCAGCTAAATCGGTCAAGACCGACTTATTGGTAATCATATTTCGAAAAATGATGTTAAAAAATGAAGGAGGCAGTGAAGATACAAAGATACACTTTAGAAGGCATGACGTGAATTAGTACAATGCAAAGATGTTGGAATAGTATATAGTGTACAATGTCAATAATTATCCAGTTAGGCCTACACTGTGTGGTGGGCCTTATGGGAATGTCGTACTCGGGTCATGTTGCACGTACCGGTGCTCGCTCAACAACGCGTCCAACTGAGCGTTTTCCTAGTTTAATACAAAGGTACATTTTTCTCAGGAACTATACATGCAAATGTCTTGAAAATTTCAGAGCCTGTAGATATATTGAGTCTTAAAACTTTGCCCTTTCAATAATACAGTTTAATATTACTTTTAATTATAATAATTCAAACAAGTGTTAAAACATTTTAATAATGTACACTAACTACACAGACTAATTAATAACAATTAAATATAGTTTCCAACTACATAGTCGGAGTAATGAAATATGGTAAGTATAGGCCTACAATTAAATTCTAAAACTATGGGGGAAAAAAACTCTAGTTTGTATGGCTATTTTTAAAAATGTACCATAGTAATGACTTATTTAACATACGTAAGATACAAACTGCCGGCCCCCTTAAATAAACTAAAACTATTGAATTTTAATTTGATTTTTAATTGAATACATTCTTCCAGATAACCACCCATAAAAAAACGAATCATTAAACACTCTTTCCAATTTTAAGGGATGTACTTGGGCAGTGGCGTAGGAACTATTTTTTTAGTTGGGGGGTCACACTTAAGTTGACTACGAGGATGAGTGGGCAAACCGGGGTCTGGGGCGAATCCCCAGCCGCCGGAGGCTTTTTCGCCGCAGGCGAGAATTTTTTTAAAGGTGCCCTTAATAGATGGCCTAAAACACGTTTTCAGGCATATTTTAATTATGAATAAAGGGTTATATTTTGAAGCTAATATTGCATTAAAGATTGATTACCATGACTGAAATCGGTCGACAGTCTGCTTGGGAGTGAAAACCCTGCACACAAAATAAAATGAATATTAGTCTAAAATCAGATGGCTAGTCTAGTCTCGCAAATCACGTCTCTTACTGAATCTTTCTAAAAATGTTAACAAAACCCTTCCTTTTTGTTTGCAAGCCCGATTGTAGTAAAAATCTAAAAATCACCTTCAAGCTATAAGTTAGCAAATGACACCCATACCTGCTTGACCCCCCCACTGGGGGGGGGGGGTCAAGCCAACAAGTGGGGGGGGGAGTTTCCCCCCCATCCCCCCCGTTCCTACGCCCCTGTACTTGGGGTGAAATATCGTTTGCCTCCAAACGGAATAGTAATTCTTATATTTTTATCTACCACCATGCCAAATTTCATGCTGGTAAGTGTTGATCAAAAAAATCACTGTTAGGGGTGGGGGTAAAAAAAAACATGAAAAATTAGGTTGATTAGATCGAAACATGTTTAAGCATAATATTATTGGATAATTTTAATAATTACAATGGAAAAAATACGACCTACTACCAATTCCAATTTTAAGGGATGATAGAGGGCACTAGGGGTGAAATATCGTTTGACTCCCAACGGAATAGTATTATTTTTATCTACCACCATGCCAAATTTCATGTTGGTAACTTATTTAAAAGTGTTTGTCCCTAAAAGTAAAATTATTAGGGTTGGGGGTGAAAAAATTGTTTGTTTTGCATGAATGATTTGTTGACTGGAATATAACACATCGACACATAATTTTAATCAGCAATTGAAATATTCAAAATGAATTAAATACTACCTTACGTTTTTCCCAAAGTTAAGGGTGGTAGAGAACAATAGGGGTGAAATATCGCTTGCCTCTCGGCGGATTATTATTTTTCAGGTTATTATGTACCATCATGCCAAATTTCATGCTGATAACTCACTAGGTGCCTCACTGGTGAATGCTGGAAATCGAGGTAAAAATAATATAAACTATTAGGGATGGGGGTTGAAAAAATGTGGTTTAGGAAATAAGAATAGGCCGATTGGGTTAAAACACATTAAAACATAATTTCAATAACTTATTTGAAAAAAATTCTTTTTTGGGTTAGAGCTATGAATTATTCTAATTTTAGGGGATGATTTAGGGGGTGTTGATGGTGAGATATCGCTTGCCTCCCGACGGATTTTTAATTCTGATATTTTTATCTACCCCCATGCAAAATTTGGCGCTGGTATCCGGATTTGCAATATTTTTCCGCTAACAGCTCTCACTAAAAGTTATTTCGTTTCATTAGAGACGGCGGAAATAAGAAAACAAAGCTGTTGCTGTGACGTGAACTTGTTAAACTGTGGCACCTATTTTATTTTTTTATTATCGCTGGTGAAACATGATGGTATTTAATTTATTCATTCAAAAACAATTAATACTTTCACAAAAGTTGAAAAAACGTACTCAAGTGCGATTTTTATAATAAGATATAATAGCTATACATTTAATTGCACCAAAGTTACCAACAAAGTTGGTCAAGCTAAAGGATCGTCACGAGACATTCATGCATTCTCACGTTCGTAATTGAACTCACATTAATTTGTACAACGCTCTGGAGACAATTTGAAGTAATACTTTATGCAAATTCTAAAATTCAAAAAAAACATTGACATTTTATACAGGAAAAACATATAAAAAACAGAATTACTTTATGTAATAAACACTACTATTTATTTATTATTTATTTATTATTTATTTGTTATAAAAACTGATTTACAAAGGAGGACAACTAAATAAATCTAATTACATAGATGCAGAAACTACAATAAACTACATTTAAGTACATATTTGAAATATTAGCATTACAACAACAATGCATTTAAACACAACAATTTTGTGCTAACAAATAAAAATAATATAAAATGTGTTTAATTAATGAATCAAATATAAAAAAAGGTGGGGAATGAAAAGAAAAGGTAAAAAAGAAATAAAAGAAGAAAAAAAGAAAAAAAGAAGAAAAAAAACATTAAAAAAGAAAAACAAAAAGAAAAAACTGATTTATTAGACGATCCCACTCAAACGAATATGAGGTTTGCCAAAAATCAGGAACAGCAAATCAGGGAGTATAATCAAAAAACTTTCACGGAAGAAACCACCGAACGTGAATCTTTATTCTTGTGTTCAATCTTCATTTTTGTGTTCAAATCTTGATAACAGTTTAGTCCAAACAAATCTTGACTCTAATATATAATTATATCAGATATATAATTATTTAAAATTGTTCATGTCAAAAACTGATCACAGCAATGATACAGGACACCTAACTCAAGTTGCAAGCTTCATCAGTGGGCGGTAAACAGACAATCTAGGCAGAAAAATATAATTGAAAATACATTGATTATATTATCATAATCAAAGCAATAATGAACAAACAAAGAGAAAAGCAAAATAAGAACTTATGAAGGTTAATTAACATTACACAAATACACAGACAATAAAATACAAATAAATAGTAAAAAATCAATTTTTTGCTCTTTGATTCATTATCATTGCTTCAATTCTACTTTTAAATTGTACAATACCTAGATCAGTAAACTGGCTTCTAATATCATAAGAAATTGAATTCCAATAGGATACGCCTATGAAAATAAATGACTTTATAAATGCTTCAGAATTTAATCTAGGAACTTCCAATGAGTTTATTAAAGTACAATTTCTAACCCTTCAAAATCCAAAAATTTGTAAAAATAAAACGGCAGCCAAGCTCTCCTTCCAAAGTCTTCGGCTGTGAATGCTGTGAGATAGAAGTTGAGCCAAGCATTTCATTCTTTCTCCCTAGTTTCGCATTGAAAAGAAGTAAGATCATTTCGCCTGTTGACAAGCGCCAAGCCAACAATTTTTGAGGTAAAAAAAGTTAAAATTTTAAACTCAAAATCATAAAAAAAAATACTTGGCCATTGACTTTTTAGAGTCCTCGTACCAAAATCAATAGCCAAGTATTTTTTTCATGATTTTGAGTTTAAAATTTTAACTTTTTTTTACCACGAAAATGGTTGGCTTGGCGCTCGTCAACAGGCGAAATGATCTTACTTCTTTTCAATGCGAAACTAGGGAGAAAGAATATAATGTTTGGCTCAACTTCTATATCTCACAGCATTCACAGACGAAGACTTTGGAAGGAGAGCTTGGCTGCCGTTTTTTACAAATTTTTGTATTTTGGGGGGATATCACATCTTTTTGTTGTTTGTTTCATATCAAGGCTTAAAATATGTGAAATACGTGTAAAGGTGGATACAGTGCCTTTAAAACAGATTGTCTAGAAACAAAAGCTACCATTTTTTTTGTTTACAATCTGTAGGCCTAGTTGGCAATATTCAATGTTTTTATTAAATTTAATATGGTTAATGTCGTCTTGGGTTTTTGTGTGAATGATTTGTTAGCCGGACTATAACACATTGACGCATAATTTTAATCAGCAATTAAAATATTAAAAATTGTAATAAATACAACATAACGTTTTTCCCAAAGTAAAGAGTGGTAGGGAACAGTGGGGGTGAAATATTGCTTGTCTCCATGGCGGATTATTATATTTCATATTATTATGTACCAGTACCACCATGCCAAATTTCATGCTGATAACTCATTCGGTACCTTTATGGTGAATGCTGGAAATCAAGGTAAGAAAATATAAACTATTAGGGATGGAAGTTGAAAAAGTGTTGTAAAGAAAATGAGAATAGGCTTATTGGGTTCAAAAACATTAAAACATAATTTACTAATTTGCATAAAAATACAATTTTGGGTTAGAGCTATGAATTATTCCAATTTTAGGGGATGATTTAGGGGATGTTGGGGTGGAATATCGCTTGCATCGCGACGAATTATTTTTCATATTATTAGTATGAAACATCATGTTAAATTCCATGCTAATAACTCATTAGGTGCCTTCATGGTGAATGCTGGAAATCAAGGTAAAAATAATATAAACTTTAAGGGATGGGGGTTGAAAAAATGTGGTTTAGGAAGTGAGAATAGGCCGATTGGGTTAAAACACATTAAAACATAATTTTAATAACCAGCAAATTTGAATAAAACATCAATTTTAGATTAGAGCTATGAATTATTCCAATTTAAGGGGGTGTTGAGAGTGGAATATCGCTTGCCTCTCGGCGGATTATTTTTCATATTAGTATGTAGCATCATGCCAAATTTCATGCTGATAACTCATTAGGTGCATTCATGGTGAATACTGGAAATCAACGTAAAAATAATATAAACTATTAGGGATGGGGGTTGAAAAAATGTGATAAAGGAAATGAGAATAGGCCGATTGGGTTAAAGCACATTAAAACATAATTTAATAACTTGAATAAAAATTTAATTTTGGTTTAGAGTTATAAATTTTTTTAATATTAGGGGATGATTTACGGGGTGTTGGGAGTGGAATATCGCGTGCCTCTCGGCGAATGATTTTTCATATTAGTATGTACCATCATGTCAAATTTCATGATGATAACTCATTAGGTGCCTTCGTGGTGAATGCTGGAAATCAAGGTAAAAATAATATAAACTACCCAGTAACAAAGTGATATCTTTAAGACATCTTTTTTTAGTCATCATGTCATGATGTCTTTTAATGACATCTTTAAGATAACAAGAGGATATCTTTCATCTGACTAAAATCAGTATGTCATTTAAAGATATCTTTCCCGCATCTTTAACACCACTAAATAATGTCAAGATGACAAATGTGAGAGAAGGCGCCTCTCAAAGATATCTTTTTGGCATCTTTATTCATACCCTAAAATGACATGAGTGAATTGCAAATTCCGATAACTTTTAAAGATATCTTTAAAGCATCTTTATTTATTCCATAAAATGACATGTCAAAATTTCAAAGTTCATTGATTTTTCAAGATATCTTTTAGGTATCTATAATCATACCATAAAATGAAATAGCAAAATTTCTAGGTACGTTGACTCATAAAGATGTCTTTTATGCACCTTTAGTCTTACTCTAAATCGTCACGTGTAAATTTTAAAGTTTTTGACTCCTAAAGATATCTTTTTGGCATCTTTAATTATACCATTAAAGGACATGTAAATATTTCTAAGTACTTCGACTTTAAAAGATATCTTTGAGGTATCTTTATTCTTGCTCTAAAATGACAAGTGTGAATTTCAAAGTTCATTGACCTATATCGACATCTTTAAGGCATCTTTATTACCATCAAAGGACATGTAAATATTTCTAAGTACGTCGACTTTAAAAGATATTATTTTAGGCACCTTTTGTCTTACTTAAAAATTACATGAGTGAATTTGAAAGTTTGTTTACTTCTAAAGATATCTTTGAATCATCTTTAGTCTTATTCTAAAGTGGCATGTGCAAATTGCAAAAACATAATATTATATTTTTTTAAATTTTTTGTGTCAACATGTCTTTTATGGTCATTATAATAGGTATCAAAAATATATTTTTCAAGCTAACCTATATATTAACATGCAAGGTATGGTTAATAAATATATTTTGTCCTCGTAGATTTCATTTCAAAATTTCAATAGGTATACATGCAAGAATGATAGAATAGTACCTGTATTATGTGGACTGGATCAATATAGGAAACTAGTAATTTCACAAACCCAAAAAACGAATAAATTATGAATGTATTTTGTAGGAACCTAAATGCAAATGAGAACTTAGTATTTGAGGTGGAGCAAAGGGATTATGTGATAGATGTAGGTCTTTAATAAAAATAACGGCTACTGGTTATAAGTCGGAAGGACCGTGGGTTTCCGTGGGTGGGGGTGGGGGTGCAGTGGGTTGTTATAGAACAGATGGTTTATCGAAATTAATCATTATATAATTATTTAATTATGAGTTACAGCTATATCAAATGAATATGGAAAAATAAAATAATGTCAAAATCATAATAATGCAAGCTAAGAAGTGATCATAAAATGCTGGGTTGCGCCGTCACTTACGGAAATTCAACTCTTATATTTGAGTGTGTATTGACAGTTACAATCTTACACCGTCAGCTGAGATGTGCAAAAAAGGAAGCTAACACAGCGAACACAAAAGGCTTGACCTTGGTGATCGAGTTGGTGGCATAGACGTGGAGCGCGGAGGGGTGGGCGGGCGGAGAGGGTTGACTAACAATAAGAATTCTTGAGTCTGCGATGCAGGCCGGGCCGGTGAAACGAGTCATAGCCTGCCCGGTAGTCTTGCTACACGGACGTACCGTTATAAGCAATGCATAGCTAATATTCTTGTTGTTACCTAAAGGCTTGGTCCAAAACGATAATATTTACTTTCGTTCTTTGGATGTGGCAGGCTAGCGTGTAATTCACATTCGTATTTGTTCCAGATTTACTGAAAGTTCTCTTGGATTGGTGCATGAGCGCAATATTGCAACTAAATATTCTCAATGTGTTTCAGTTTTTTTTTAAAGCTACACTTGGAGCGTGAGCGCAACATTGTTTTAATACTTCCTCAATTAATAATTTCAGATGTGTTGCAACCTGTTTTGGGTGCCTGAGCGAAACATTACTATTATAAATTCTAAATGTTTTTCAGATTTGTTGGAGCTACCTTGATGCGTGAGCAATATATTGCTATTATAATTTCTCAGATAATTTCAGATTTATCGCAAGCTGCTTTTTGGTGTGTGAGCGCAACATTATTAAATATTCTCAATTAGTTTCAGACTTCTTTGCAGTTACACTTTATGCACAAGTGTTGTCATAACATTTCAAGGACCTTTTTTCGAAACATTTTTTCAGAATTATTATGTCTTTTCCATATCAATTTGATATCTTTCAGATGTCTTAATGATTTCGACCCAAAGATGTGTATGTCATTTCAAAGACCCCTTTCAGATAAACGACGGTCTTTTCTATGTCAATTTGATATCTTGATGATGTCTCAAAGATATCATATCACATCAAAGATGTCTAAAAGATATAATTTCAAGATCTTTTATGTGTCTTTTTTTATATCTATTTGATAACTTAAAGATGACTTACTTTGGGAAATGATATCATAAAAATATCATGGAATGATGCCTTAAAGATATCTTATAATGATGTCATAAAGATGTCTGAAAGTGGGACATAGGAACATCTTAAAGATGCCTTAAAGATATCTTTTCCTATCTTTATGGACAACTTAAAGATATCCTGTTTGTCCCCAAAAGATATCTTTAAGACATATTTTTGATATCAATTTGTTTGCTGGGTATTAGGGATGGGGGTTGAAAAAATGTGGTTTATATAATGATAATAGACCGATTGGGTTAAAACACATAAGAAAATAGTTTTTTTATAACTAATTTGACTAAAAATTCAATTTTGGGTTAGAGCTATGAATTATTTTAATTTTAGGGGATGATTTAGGGGGTGTTTGGGGTGGAATATTGCTTGTCTCTCGGCGGAAGTTTGTGAGTCTGAGGTACATCTAAGTGTGGTCCAGATTTCATAGTTCTAAGATGTACCGTTTTCTCTGTAGGCTCTTATTCCTCTCTGGCAGAATCCACTACCCCCCACCCCCAACCAACCAACCAACCAACCAGCCAGCCGGACGATTATCTTCGATAGTTACGCACTTTTTTTAACACAGAACGGGTTATCGGATCGGGCTGATTTTTTTTTTTGGTATGTCATGGACCACATATCAGGTCATATACCGAGTTTCAAGATTGTAAATCTTTCGGGACGACGTGTGCGATAGCTGAAAACCCCCCAATTCGTGTAGGAGTAAACAGGGTCGAGTTAGTCATCGCCTTCTAGCAGTCGCGTGCGCTTGGCTGCGGGCGAACGACCGTCGCCCTAGATCACGATCAACAATTTTTAAAATATTTGGTAGAATACCTAAAAACATATCTTTCAATAATTTGTATGTGTTTACCAGCACGCTATACTTCATCCTTTCCTCAATCGTGAAACAATCAGACTGCAAATCTTGGCTCAAAGGAAATGAATCAAACAGATGGTCAATTCTCTTCTGGAGTACAGTACAACATACTTAGTAGACGGTCTTACTGCCCAAACCACTATAAGCAATAATCAATAACAGAGTGAATATAAGAATTTACAAGTAACCTCATCATTCTCTCAGTTACAAATCTCTTCATTCTACTTATAATTCCAATTGCTGATGATACTTTATTACACACATATTCATAATGTTTCTTAAAATTTAAATTACCATCTAAGAAAACTCCAAGATATTTAAATGCATACACTCTAGAAATTAACTTACCATTACAATTTAACGTAAAATGAATATCATTCATGCTTCTATCATTAGCCTTATGAAAAATCATAAAATTTGTTTTGCTATAATTAATATCAAGTTCCTGAGTTTTAAACCAATCATCCATCCTCTTTAGAACTTCTTGAAGACGTCTTACGATCTCTTCGACATCCACACCTTCTAAATAAAAGACCAAGTCATCAGCATATAAGATATAATTGATTCCTCCCATTATAGTAGATATATCATCTATATAAAGAATAAATAATAGGGGTCCTAATATTGACCCTTGGGGTACTCCACAAAATATATTGAATACTTTTGAACTATATTTTGCAAGATTTATAAACATTTTTCTTTTAAAAAAATAATCCGCCAAAATTGACAACAAATAAGGACTTACGTTATACCTGGTTTTTAATTTAATTAAAAGAGATAAAAAAGGTACTGAAACAAATGCTTTTCTAAGATCAACAAAGACAGCTCCAACCATACCATTACGTTTATCAATCCCTTTATATATAAAATCTGTAAATGCTAGAAGGGCACTTTGCGTTGACCTGCCTTTCCTGAAACCATGCTGGTTTGCACTTAAACCTTCAGATGCATCCACTTCATGTAATAACCTCTTGTGTAAAATATTTTCAATAATTTTCCCTATAATTGGAAGAGTTAAGTTGATATAGGTCTATTATTGTCGACGCTATTGACGCTATTGTCGACGCGACTTTTGTCGACGCACCGCGGAAGCTCCCGTTGCGTGCTCCAGCGGTCTGATTCTGTAAGATCGTTATGGAAGATAACGATCGTTATCCGGCACTTTAGCGACAATTTTGCGTGTCGACTGATTCTGTTAAAATGATATAACGATCGTTACGGTAGCGATCGCTATGATAACGAGAATAAAAAAGGTGTCGCTATGCTATCCACTGCCCCCTATGGCGGCCGTTAGCGACTTCCTTACAGAATCAGGTCGATAACGATAATTTATAACGATTGATATTTCATATCAACCGTGATCGCTATCGCTATCATAGCGACTATTTTACAGAATCGCACTGCAGATCCTGATTGAACAATCTTCCTGAGGTTATGGATTGAGTCCACTTTCAAAATAATTGTCAAAATATAAAAAATAAAGAATTAAGACTACTAAAGGCAGACATTTCAACCTGGGCAGGTTTCCCACTATAAATTTAAAGTTTAATTTAACCAAAGTACTTGGTATATTTGGATGAACGTTCCGAGCGAAGCGAAGTTTCCATTCTACTACACTGAAGAAAAAAATCCGAAATGTTTTGTATTTTTGTGTGTCTGTTAACACGATTTCGGCTAAACCGATAATCCAATTGCGATGAAAATTTCTGGAGGCCTTTAAAATCTCTGAATTAAGAACTGTCACGATTTTGAGCGCAATCGAAAATTTATTTTTATGCAATATTACGATTTTTTCGATTAAAAAAAATGTCTTCAACTTATAACACCTACATGCTTTATTTGACTGTAATAATTAATTCACAGAACCTAAATTATATGAATAAATAAATTCATGTGAAATTTGAGCGCAATTGAAATATTACTTCTTATGAAAATCGCAATTTAACGATTTTTTAAAAATTTTAACATTCCTTCGACTTATAACACCTACATGCTTTATCTTATTGTTATGATTTTTTCACAGAACCTTAATTTTATGAATTAATATATTCGTATTAAATTTGAGCGCAATCGAATAATTATTTCTTATGAAAATTGCAATTTTACGAATTTTTTCTTTTTTTAAAATTACGATTATTTAAAAAAAATTAGGTTAATTTTTATAAAATTTAATTTAATTTTAAAAAAATCTTCGACTTAGTAATGATTTTTTCACAGAACAACAGAAAATCCGCGTAACACATGGCAGCTCAATGCACCAATTACGCTCATCCAACAACGCGGCGGGACTTAAGCGTTTTCCTAGTTAATAACATTATTAAACCAACCTTGCACATCACAATAATAACATATTTCTCAGGGTCATTAATCGGGAAACACTCCCGTAGGCGCAATTGATTATATGGAAATCAACTCTCAAATTACAAAATCCATCTCAACCGGATATCAAACCCAGGACTCCCAATTGCCGGTTGCGTGCTTCACAACGAAGTTCAGGCGCGTAGGAACGTTTTGAAAGTTGGGGGGGGGGATATATATTAATATATTTTGTGGGCTGTAACTGGGGTTTGGAGCGAAGCCCCCCATTCACCATTCTACAGTTCTTTCGTCATGTTTTAACTGCACTCGGACTCTGTAAACGATGTTTTACAGAAACTGTCTGCGATGTATAAACTCAAAAAAATTGACGTTTAGTGGTCCATTTTTAATAAATTTCAAGCTAATTTTGTATGTAATGACGAAGCATACAGGCAAACCTATTCGTTTTACCAGGTTAATGACTGTCGAATTGTAAGTGTATGTGCATATTTTCTACGAAAATTGTGGGATTAATATTAAACTCACGTTAGTTTTGTCCCCCTGATCCCTCCCCCAGTTCCTACGCCACTGCCTTAGTTAAAAAGATCGTTCACCTCTTCTCTTATGTAAAGGTGTTCCCAAACATCTATATTTTACCTAAGTAGACTCTATTTTCAACAATTTCTGTACCGAAATTAATCATAATTACCATATAGTAATTGTTAAATGTGTAAGTAATGCAATAGACAGCGTTCGACTCAGCCTCTGCCGGTAGATAGATCAATAGTTTTGGGAGTACCTTTACCTATACCTAGATACAATAAAAAAAAATTTGTACCTGTACCGGTATCTAGATACTATTTTTTGTGTATCTTCAGCAAGTTCAGATACAATATATCCAACTTTCTGTGCATATTGTTATTAAAATTCTTAATTTGGTTTATTTGGTCACAACCGTTAAATCATAATGCTCCACTCTAGCCTAGAGGATATGAGGGAAGTTTTTCATGTCGCTGGCCAGAGCTCGCCTCTAGTTTTGGGAAGTAAAATACTACCCTAAATACTGGCTGATGTTTCCTGGATGGATTTTTTCTCTTTTCTCTCCTTTTACGATTTCTAGGCCAAATTTTCTTCCTGACCTAGAGGTGGTCTTCTAAATAAATTCTTATAAATGCATAAATCTTAAATTTAATCAATTTCTTGCTGTTTATATACCATCGTTTTGGGCATTTGGGGAATTCAATCCAGGGGGCGGGGAGAGGGAGGGTATATTTTTACCCTTTTAAGAACAGGCTAACTAAAAGCATGTTTTAAACATTGTTTGCATTGAATTAAACTAGGAACACGCTTTTAAGTCCCGCCGCGTTGTTGGATGAGCGTAATTGGTGCATTGAGCTGCCATGTGTTATTCGGATTTTCTGTTGTTCTGTGAAAAATCATTACAAAGTCGATTTAAAAAAAATTTAATTTAATTTAATAAAAAAATAACTATAATTTTGTAATTTTAATTATAATCGTAATTTTAAAAAAAAGATCGTAAAATTGCAATTTTCATAAGAAATAATTATTCGATTACGCTCAAATTTAACACGAATATATTAATATATAAAATTAAAATTCTGTAAAAAAATAATTACAATAGGATAAAGCATGTAGGTGTTATAATTCAAAGAACTGTTTAAAAAAAGAAAAAAAACGTAAAATTTCGATATTCATGACAAATAATTTTTCGATTGCACTCAAATTTCACACGAATATCTGAATTCATAAAATTAAGGTTCTGTGAAAAAACCATTAAAATCTGATTAAGCATGTACGTGTTATAAGTCGAAGAAATTTTTTTAAAATCGAAAAAATCGTAAAATTGCGATTTTCATGAAAAATAATTTTCCGATTGCGCTCAAAAACGTGGCGATTCTAAGTTTAGAGATTTCGAAGGCCTCCAGAAAATTTTATCGCAATTGGAGTATCGGTTTAGCCGGAATCGTGCTGACAAACACACAAAAATACAGAAATAAAAAAAAGGAAAAAAAAGAAAAAAACATTCCGGATTTTTTTCTCCAGTGTAGTGAAATGGAATCTTCGCTTTGCTCGCTACGCTCATCCAATAAAGTCAATATTGATCTCCAAATTGATATGCGAATAATGATTGAAACAAATTATATTGATCTAGCAACTAAAATGTTGTATTTAAGACTAGGGAAATAATATATTCTTCCAAATGGGGCTCAAAATGACCTGTAAAAATTAAAAAAAAAAAAAAAAAAATCGTCTAGATTTACAATCACAAGGAAGTATCAAAGTGCACGCAACGTAACGTTGTAATAATATTTTCACAAACTTATTTTCTCTTCAAGATGTTCTCAAATCACTTGTCATCTTAAAACATTCATACTTATTTAGTTATTATCAGTATTTATTTTAAAAAGTACCTTTGTATCTATCAGGTTCCTTACTAAGTATCTTGTATCTTTACCTAGACACATTTAAAAAAATGTATCTTTACCCGTATCAAGATCCATTTGAGCCAAAGTATCTTTACCTACACCTAGATACTTTAAAAAAGTATATCTTACCCAACACTGGATATCGTAATGTCTTGCGAGCTGTCGTGTTATCGCTCGCGCGGTTAGGGGAGATAATATGACATGTAGTAAAGAATGACATACTCGCTTCAAATAAGGTTGAAATAAAAAAACGCATGTATGCATGTGTTATTCAGAACCAGTATCAAGTGTAATTACGGAATTACGTTGTTTCGACAATCGACTTGATACGCGCACTTAATATATTCACTTACACACAGGCGAAAAAAATATTTACCGCCGATGCCAGTATGTACTCTTCGTTCGTCGTTTTGTCGAACATGCTGTTGATGTGGATTTTTAATCTATGTTTGTGTTTGGAATGGTTCTTCTAAACTATAGCATATAATAAGTTGTATTATATGTACATGCATACTTGAACGATATAATCGAAAAGCGATTAGCTAATGGGCCTTTAAAAAAAATTAAGCACTGCCCAGAAACCTTACGCAGACCTTTTCACATCAGTAGGGCACGTGCACTCGTTTAGATCAAGCGTTCATGGACATTGATGATTGGTGTAATAGGTAGGTACCACTACAACGGATGAGCCGACTTTTTCTAAAGCTCGTCGGCTACAGTTTCGAGGTTTATTTTATTTATTTGTTTTTAACGCGTTTATTTCGAAATTTTAGTTTGGAAAACAGAGCAAAACATCAAAATGAGGTTTATATATTACTAGGAAAACGCTAAAGTCCCGCCGCGTTGATGGATGAGCTTTTTAAAATTTTTTGTTTGCGTGGGATATATTTACTTTTGCAATTGCTTTGTTTTGCTGCCTACGCATTGTAGGTGATTGTTGTCAAGTTTCTATTGTTACCTGTCAATTGGTATTATTTACCGTAAAAACTTATATTAAAAGCTTTATTTCTATGGATTCTGCCTAACTTTTTCAACTTTTTATTTCAAAAGGTACTACATCACCATAACCTTAATGTCCGTGTATAATATGAACGTTGTAGCCCCACCCGTTTGGTCAGAATTGGCCCAAATGGCACGAAAATATCGCACAAAAAATCAAAAAACTTATATTAAAAGCTTTATTTCTATGGATTCTGGCTAATTTTTTCAACTTTTTCTTTCAAAAGGTACTACATCGCCATAACCTTAATGTTCATGTACAATATGAACGTTGTAGCCCACCCCGTTTGGTCAGAATTGGCCCAAATGTCACGAAAATAACGCACTAAAAATCGAAAAAAATCGTAAAAGTACGATATTCATGAGAAATATTTCTTCGATTGTACCAAAAAACAATACACCTCTAAGTTCAGAGATTTCGAAGGTCCTGTCAAATTTTCATCAAGATCGGATATGTCGTTTGCCTGGTAGAGAGTTAACAAACAGACAAAAAAACAAACAAAAAAAAAAACAAAAAAAAAATCACCCGAGCTAAATTTTTTGGGGGTCAGTGAAATTGAAGTCTTCGCTTCGCTCATCCAATTATAGATTATTTACCTTGAGTAGTACATACATTATTAGGGAGGATAATCCCACCTCCTAAAACATAGCAAATTACTAAAGGAATAGGCGGCACGTTAAACACGAAACACTACAGGTACTACAGTATAGTACCTATCTTAAAACCTTCTTTATTGGCAATTCCGCACAAAAATTAGTGAACATCGTTCCCTGTAATCGCATGGAAAGCAAGTATATTTTCACTTATTAATTAATGGAGCGATATTCTGTGAAACAGCGTGAACTGGAATGAATTTTCTAGCTTTGCATGTTCCTGCCATTATCGAACATTCGATGCATTTAATTTTATTGAAGTCTATTTATGTCTCACACCACGTATAAAATGGCATTTACCCAAAGGGGGCAAAAATAACCACTTTTCGATAAATCAACGTGGGCGCCATTTTGAAAATGGTACTTCCGTATCCAGGGCGATACCGTAACACGTTATATTGTTCTTCTTGACCCGTAAAATCCTTTATTGAACCATTCTAAGGTGTTCATCCAGCACTTATAGGAATTTAAATAGTTATATTCCATTTTAACAACTTGTTGCACGTCATCTTGAAATCCGGGAAAATGGGTCAAAATTCAAAGTGGTACCGGTCAAATTCATATTCGGAAGGGTTTTTTCTACTTAATTAGGCCGGTACCCTAATGTCTCACACATATGAAATGGTATTATCCCAAGGAAAAGGAAAATCCCGTTTTTTCACATCAACGTGGCCGCCATTTTGAAAATGGTACTTCGGGTTTTGTGGCGTTTCCGCAATTCATTTCATCGTTCTCCTTGACCCCGAAAACCTTAAAATGAGCCCTCCTTAATTTGGTCACCCAAAACTAATAAGACTTTTCCTACGCTTTTTTAACACCTTGCTGGAAGCCATCTTGAATTCCGGGCAAATGAGTCAAAACCCAAGGTGGAACCGGGCAGATTAAGATTTAGCCCAGCCCCCATAATTCAGTCCGGTACCACAATGTCCTACACGTATAAAATGGTATTTACTGAAAGGGGGAAAAAGACCCAGTTTTCTCCATTTCAAGTGGCCGCCATTTTGAAAATAGTACTTCCGTTTCTTGGGCGTTTACGAAACACTTTTCATCGTTTTTCGTGACCTCGAAAACAGTAAAATGAACCCCACTGACGTGTTCATTGAATAAAACTAGTACTTTTAATAGGTTTATCCGGATTTTACACTTTGCTGGACGCCATCTTGGATTCTGGACAAACGGGCCAAAATCCGAGGTGGTACCGGGCAAATTCGGATTTATTGGGTTTTTTACCCTCAAATCAGCCCGGTACATAAATGTCTCACGTTTTGCCGTTAACATTGTTTTCTAGGCGTATATTTGGATTTATCGACTGGTCTATTTTGTTAACACAGGAGTCTCGTGAGAGGAAGAATGAAGTTGGTGGGATGGTTCATAATTGATTCGTCTACATTATTCACACTTTCTTGTAGTAAATGTAGTAGTTTAATGGAGATTACAATTAACACAATACTATGCACAGTCCGATTGTTATACCAAAACTTTTCTCGCAGCTCACGAACATCATAGGAGTATTATTCATTCGAATCAGACCGAATGTAACGCTCACACTTATGACATTGAAGTAATTACTTAGACATGTTGTTACTATAGTAGATTACTTGATTACTTCATAGCATTCCGTACGGAAATACGTCCGTATGTATTTAATGTTTTTGAGGTAGCTTATTTGATACAAATTAAACCTCTTATACATTTACGTACCCCATTTAATAAAAAAAATCTTTGGTACTGTGACATAAAGACAAGGTTACACTACACACAATTTCAGAAAGTCCATTTTAATAGATTTTAACCTTGAATGCTGCACCACAAATTAGCCTTCTCACAAGGGTTCTGCAACATTCAAACGAAGTGTAATGATTTCTGTCTCGTATCACGAGCAGAATGACTATAATTACATATTTGATTCCCATAGCTTTAAATAATTGTCCAGAATTTCTAGGAACCACTGTCTTTTGGCGGGCTCTTTAAACACAGCCTGAAGAACTCTGAGACGATTTGCAGTATGCCTCATTCCCTAATAATCTATCGAGTTTTTTAACAGGGAGACGTTGCCATGTAGTTGAGAAGACTCGCGTACGCAAACACGTGGAAATGACGCGTAGTTGACTCGCGGCCCATGCTGTTACCGTCGCGTTCCGCTCGCCGCCTGGATGCTGCCTATGTGATCGGCACTCCCAAAGGGGAGAAGAGTTGGACACTCTGTGGGCGAGATTTCTTTTTGGGTTTTGGGGTCTTTACTTCGGGCTAGGGGCTCTTTCCCCGAA
>JAMZAV010003159.1:0-103642 GCA_024449915.1 Sweltsa coloradensis
CCTCTCCAGAGGCCCGGTCTAAAGTCCGACTCCTCAAGGAGTATCTTGGCACCTTGGGCGAGGGACGATGGATGCTTGAGGCAAAGTGGTGTGATAGAGAGGCGCTCTGCTCCGTCCTTGATGGGGAGCTCCTCTTCTGTCAGGCACTGACCCTGTAAAGACATTCATGTTTCTTTAGTGACCGATAGGGTTTGTACCCCCAAACCCTAATATTGTAAATTGTTTTTTCTCCTTGGTTTTTAGTATCTAGACGGAAAGGAAGAAGCCCATCAGGCTCTTCCTAGTTTATTTTTATTATTTTGTTTCTCATTATATCTTAAAGTCATTTTGAATGTTCCGTCACATTTATGTTCTTTTTGTTTTCTCGTTTTTGAGAAAATATCCTTTTGGAAGATGTTTTCTCTCCCTATCGGTACAATTATAAATAAATAAATAAATAAATAAATAAATACACACACAAATCGAATGGGACTCGAACAACCAAAAAATAAAATTATAAATAAATAATTTCGTATATTTTAGAGTGTACCAACTGAGTCACATAACTGATTTTCAGGGGGGGACATTATATTTAAAGCAGACCAAGCCAACACTGTAGGCGCTAACATCATCGACAAGCGAACAATGAGCAAATAGAGACGCATATTTAATTAGAAGACACCGATCTATCAAGCTGGACACGATTCCACCCGCTAATTCGGATCAACCTTAAAATTAATTTGTGTGCCTCATTGCTAGAACGGCTCTAAAGTCGCAAATCTTTCTTTGCTTATTTACTATTATGATAATAGGAATGATAAAGTATGAGTGCGAGAACTGTTCATATCGGTTCCAACTCACCAACATAATCCAAACCACTGGGAGCAGCATCTTGACGCGTCCTAGCAGCTAGAGAGACAAGAAGCGAGTAAGTGAGAGTCGAGCGAGTGTTGGGTCTTATAGAGTGCAGCAACCATTGTGTTAGAGGTCATGATGACGTCCTTGGTTTAACATTGTGCAAAACGAACATACTATGAACACAGTTTTCGAGATTTGGCTTGAAATCAACTTCCTATCAATATTTGTTATTGATATGGATCTCAGATGAATATGTACTGTTCGACAGTCTTTTCTGTTTTAGGTGTTCTTTTTACTTCCTGTGTGTCGTAAACAAATGCTGAGGTATATTGTTATATATTTTATTGAATTGCTGCACATGAAACTGATTGTAACATGATTGCAGAACTGATTAGCACTCACGATTATCTGCATCCTATATTAGACACGTGCAGAGAGCGAGGTACGTGGCGCTTGGATGCGGTTTTGGGGTGCCTTAGCCCCCCAAACAATTGAGTCCATTTAAATTAAATAAATAATTATACAAATTTCTACCTATAGCATATTGGGCTCAGAGGGTATCATTGGCCAAAACCAAAATAATCGAGGGGGTTTGGACAGTTTTATTTTAAGTTCGGGGGAAGTGGATTCTGCATATGCTTATAACAATGTTAACTGGAATCGTATATCTCTTCATCTAAACCAAGGATATGTACAATTTTTCCATTTATACTTTGAGACAATGCTAGAATGAAAATAAAAGATAGCTCATTTTTAAAAACAGGTTTGACTGGTATGGGTTTACAAAAGGACTTGTCTGGGATAGAGGCAGAAGTTTTTTAACTGTGATTTGACTTAAGTCCACCATTTCCTGGCTAAGGAATTTGTAAACGGTGACTTTGGAGCCCTCCTAGCAACGAGGCACATAACAAATTATAAGGTTGTTCCGAATCAGCATTGTTAATTCTGGCTTTGGTCAGCGTGTGGAATCGTGTCCAGCTAGATTAATCAATGTTTTCTATTTAAAGGGGCAATCCCTAGACCCAAATATAATTTCTTAAGAATGCAGTTAAGACGTCTGAAAAGAAAGTAGAATGATAAAGGAACTAAATAGAGGAGCGGATTATTTTTTTTTCAAATTTTTTTGAAGGACATAACCTCAGAATCAACAATTATATTCAAATTACTGGAATCAGTTGCTCAAGTTCAAAATTGAATTTTTAACAGCGGAATTTTTTTATATTGTTTCTACATTCATTTATCGACAACCTAAATATAAGGATTATTGGTTATATATGGTTTGAGGCGTTGCACGATTTTTTTTTCGTTAAACGGTACAAAATTTGAAGTTGTACCGGCAGGCGAAAAAAAATTGTGCAACGCAACAAACCATAAAAAAACAATAATCCTTATATTGAGGTTGTAGATAAAAGAATGTAGAAACTGTAAGATTAACAAGCCTCCCTAGCTATTTTCGAATTCAATATATAACATATTTCCATATTAATATGCAAATTTCTGCAATTAATTTATTCACTTCATTAATATGCAGCATATCAAGTGTATTTTTATCAATAAGATATCACTATGTAATCAACTATCAAAACCAATCATCATTTATATGAATTTGTCTGTGTAATTTAAACATAAAAGTGAATATTAGTAATAAAACAATTTAAGCTATTTATAGCTTAAATTCAAAACTTTAAAGTAGCACATTACTAAACCTGTTATGTTAAAGATTTTGCCGCTTATTTCAAACGAATCGGTTGAGTATTAAGAGAGTATTAAAAGTTTGAAGTTCACTACGTGGAGGTTTCTTCATAGAGGGTAGTCTCTAGCATTGACATCACATGCTTCATTGCACTCAATATTTTGTAACGACGAACGTTCGAAATCCTTCTCTGGACTTCGACCGTGAACCAGGAGGGAAGACGCAGCTCGGTTCTCGGAATTGTATAAAGGCAGATCAAACCTCGTGCGAAACGATAGATGAAGGGTATAGAGAGGGGGTGTTTTGTAGGTAAATCTACAGTGGTGTGCCTTTACACTTGTTAGGGAGGAGCTAGGCTTGTCACGTGACCTTTGAGAAATATAAAACTTGCTGGACAGGGGGGAGCAGTGGGAGAAGTGTGAGGGCTGTCGTAGAGGTTGTGTGGCGTGTCGGCGCAGGCCGCATAGGCGGTGGTTAAATTTAAAAGTTGGTCAGTTGGTTTTACTTTCGGAGATACGGCCCCCTGTGCTCCGTCGAGATGTAGTCCGAAATAGGCCTCATTATAAGACCTGTGTGAGTGAAATCCGCAGTGTTTTAAAGTTGAAAATTTAAAGCTATTAAACGGTTAATTCTTCGGATACAAAAAATCAAGTGATATGTGAAATATTGTATGTGTAAATTACATCGTGTGTTCGTTTTTTTTATTGTGTTATTCTGCGTGAACGTTACAGTGACGTGCCTATGTCACTAATTTGAATATTAATTGATTCAAACGATTTTGTGTTCGTCTGCGCATCTCATATCCGAACGTTTCAGTGACGTGCTATGTCACTAATTTGAGTATTAATTGATTCTTACTATCTTGTGTTCATCTGCGCATATCATATCCGAACATTACAATGAAGTGCCTCATATCCCGATTGGCATATCAATTGTCATTAAATTCTTCTACTAACTGTGCTGGCTGTTCCGCTCATTGAATTGGTTTTACGTCATATCACCGTGCGTGTCCCGTGGCGACACCAAAAACTGTCTAGGAGCGTCTGCTTCTGCGCATCAGCTGATCACGCTTCACCACTCGACCTCAGCTATCACGGGGGCTTGCTGGTTTACTACGGTCCGGTCGGGAATTACGCATCGCATTTTCTTCGGAAAAAAATAGATGAGTACCAAAACACTTTAATAACCAGTAACTATTTAAAATTCTTCATCATTTTAAAAACAATTTAAAACTAATTATAATATTTTGGATGGGGAAATAGATGTATGGATAGGCAGGGGGAAACTAGCCGATGGGAATTTAGCATTTATTAATGAAAGGATCCTTAGGCAGGTAGGCTGCTATTTAATTGTCTGTACTTTATTTTATTTACAAATATCCAGTCTGAATGGAAATCATTCTCAAGTTTTAAATAATTTAGTAGACTTGATCCATTTTTGAAATCCTATTACTATAAGTTTGTTTTTCATGTTATTATTTTATTTTACAAAATTAATTAATTAATTATAATTAATAATTAATAAATTAATATTTTTTTTTTTATTAATTGAAGAATTTTGTGTTCTTCGGCAATTTTGAGCTAGACCTTGTATTTCTTTGTTTATGTAAGACCTCCTGTGTCCGGGCAATTTATCACAGGGAGTGAAACTTACAATTTGGCGCCCAACGTGTGGCATGAATCATACCGCGAACCGAGATACAATTTTGTTTTAATTGTTTTAATTTCGTTGGAGTCGCCAAATTTGGTGAAATTTAAACAATTTGACACCTGAACGTGGAGCTTGTAATTAACATCGACCGGGATAATTAATAAATAATTAATTTTTGTTTAATTAACACATAAATTGGAATTTTTAATTTTTTTCTGGTAATAAAATGAAAAAATGGATCTATCCAAGGTAATGAAAATGCAAAGGCAGATGTCACAGGAAAATAGGGAAACTGCAAATGGGTTAAAACAGGACCTGAGTCAAGAAAATAGGGACACTGCAAACAAACTGTCACAGGAAATGAAGGAGGAAATTTCATAAAATTAACATACAGTCGCAAAAACTGGAAGCAAAACTTGATAACAAGTTCCGGGAAAAATGGGAGTCAAAATAGAAAAAACATAGGGGGGAATTTTAAAACAGGAATTAAGAATGTGGTCACAGGAAATAGCAGAACGTAGAATGAGTTAAGAGAAGAAAGTAAACAGGTGAAGATAATCAGGGAGAAGGAGTTAATGAGGAAATGGCTAATGATGAAATCTTTAATGAATTTCATGATAAGGATGGGGATCATGATTTAAAAATTGTAGAGATAGAAATTGAAAAAAATGGATGGAGTTGAGAGTTTGGTTGATAAGAGTGGTGATAATGAAAAGGTTAATGAGAATGGATTGATTAATGAGATGTTGATAAAAAGGAAACACAATAAGTTGTTTGGTATCGGCAGGACAAAGGAAAGCCTTTGGTTTGGATTGGAATGATGTTGATAGGGGCGTACTGATTGAAAAAAAGATAATCGGATGAAAAATGGTAATGATGGAGATGGAAAAAAGAGAGGGGGGAGAAGAGACATGGAGTTGATGAAAATTGAGACTTGGATGATAGATTTATCTGAAGAGAGTGACAGAATAGTGGGGGGTAAACGGCGAAGGGAAACCCCTGAGAAAGGAAATAATGGCCAAGTTCAAAACTAGGCATCTCGGACAAGAACAGGTGACGGCTAGGCCCCGGATGAAAATGTCATTGACCGGGACGTCTAGATCGCGTTAAAGTAAAGATGAAGGCATTGGAAATAGGGGGGGTACTAAGCTAAAAGAGTAGTATCTAAGAAAGTTAAAATGAAAATGGTAGAATGATGACAGATCAATGAATTAAAATGATTTAAAGGGTGGGCTAATTAGTATGTAAATATTCATGTAATTTTTATTTGTATTTTTATTGATGGACAGTGTAACAAGATTAATTAGACTAGGGCAGATATCAAATATGTTTGTTAATAAGTTTATAGGAATTTGGCGGGGCATTTTTTGGAATTATGTCAGCATTTAAATTGGAATAAGATATTCAGCATTACCCGAATTAGAGGGACATAGCTAGTGGGTATAAAAGGATTTGATGAGATGTGATGAACTATTGTATTGAGATGATGAGATATTGCGTCGAAATGATAAAGGCTACGCCGACAAATGAATTGAGATGGACTGCGTCGACAATTGGATATTGATTTGAGATGAATTGTGAGATTGAGATTTGAATTGAGTTGATTTGTGTTGATATGGAATATACTCACTGAATTAATTAAATGTTGTCTTTCTTAAGTAAGTAGCGTTTAGATTATTTTAATGAGAGTGTTGTGGGTTTTCAATTCACTGTTCCAATTGCTAGGATGCATTTAACAGGGTGTTTGGAGATCTGTTGTAGCCTAATTTAAATGTTTAAAAACACGTCGAGATGCTATCAAAATACAATAATTTTTTAATTAATGGAAAAGTAATTATTATCAGAATAAATAATTAGTTAATTGATTAATGAACATTTTATAGATGAGTCTTTGAGAGTTTAGTGCAGCCCACTTATCAATCATTTAGACTATAGAAAGTTTTTCTATTACCAATAATGTAGCATTAAAAAGTGTTGGTAAGAATATGTGTTTATTTTTCATACAATGTAAGCTTGTTTTGTTGTAGTATAATACAGTTCCATACCACGTCGAATTTTATACTCAACAATGTGGTCTGCTATTCTTTGAGAGAACGAGTTATTTCTAAAGGAGGGTAGTTCCGTGCACAACTTGCAGGCAGAGAATGAATTGCCTCCAGCCATTAGCCAAGGTCGGCAGGTTTAGCTAGGGTGTGTTGACAAAACAGCTGTGGACAGTGACCGACTCTCAAGGTATAGATGATTCACAACAACTTGCCAACGAATAGAGATATAGTCAGTCCCAAATTACTTGCACCAATAAACTTATACAACTTTGTAATTGTATTTCAATATGGATTCTTTAACTACACCAAGGCTATTGATTAATATTATTTTTCATTATTAAGTTTTATATTTTTCCATAATGAATAATTTTGATTTTTAATGGTAATTATAATTTTCAATTATTGATTTTTCTTTAATTACATTGTGGATGTACTGCGAATGGGAGAGATGTAGGCAGGCGAGGTAATCATTAGGGGAGGATTTTCATGTAAAATGATAAATAATGTATAAGAATAGAATAAGTAATAAGAAATTCCCTGAAGATTGTTTTTTTATAATCAGTGGTATGGGTTAATTAATAGTTCCATTTAATTGATTCATAGGGGGGTATGAAGATAACAAGCCTCCCAGTATTTCGAATTTAATATATAACATATTTCCATATAATATGCAAATTTCTGCAATTTAAATTTTCACTCATTAAAAGCAGCATATCAATTGTAAATTTTTATCAATAAGATATCAATATGTAATCAATATCAAAACCAATCACATTTATATGAATTTGTCTGTGTAATAACATAAAGGATAATTTTAATAAAACTAATTAAGCTATTTATAGCTAAATTCAAACTTTTAAAGTAGCACATTATATAAACCTGTTATGTTAAAGATGTTTTGCCCCTTATTTCAACAATCGGTTGAGTATTAGAGATAATTAAAGTTTGAAGTTCACTACTGGAGTTTCTTCATAGAAAGGTAATCTCAGCATTGACATCCCCTGCTTCAATGCACTCAATATTTTGTAACGACGAACGTTTGAATCCTTCTTGGACTCGACCGTGAACAGGAGGGAAGACCAGCTCGGTTCTCGGAATGTATAAGGCCGATCAAAAACCCCGTGCGAAACGATAGATAAAAGGGGATAGAAGGGGTTTTGAAGGTAAATCTACAGTGGTGTGCCTTTTACACTTTTTAGGGAGGAGCTAGGCTTGTCACGTGACCTTTGAGAAATATAAAACTTAGCTGGGCAGGTGGAGCAGTAGGGAAGTGAGGGCTGTCGTAGGGTGTGTGTGCGTGTCGGCGAAAGGCCGCATAGGCGGGGTTGAATTAAACAGTTGGTCAGTTGTTACGGTCGGAGATACGGCCTCTGTGCTCCGCGAGATTGTAGTCCGATAATAGGCCTATTATAAGACCTGTTGTGAGTGAAATCCGCAGTGTTTTAAAGTTGAAAATTATAAAGCTATTAAAACGGTTAATTCTTCGGATACAAATAATCAAGTGATATGTGAAATAGTATTGTAAAATTACATCGTGTGTTCGTTTTTTTATTGTGTTATTCGGCGCATCTCATATCCGAACGTTACAGTGACGTGCCTATGTCACTAATTTGAATATTAATTGATTCTACGATTTTGTGTTTTTCGGCGCATCTCATATCCGAACATTACAATGAAGTGCCTCATATCCCGATTGGCATATCATGTCATTAAATTTTCTACTAACTGTGCTGGCTGTTCCGCTCATTAAATTGGATTACGTCATATCACCGTGCGTGTTCCGTGGCGACCCATAAACTGTCGAGGAGTGTCTGCTTCTGCGCATCAGCTGATCGCGCTTCACCACTCGACTTCAGCTATCACGTGGGCCTGCTGGATTACTACGGTCCGGTCGGGAATTACGCATCGCATTTTCTTCCCGGAAATAAATAGATGAGTACCAAACATCTTTAATAACCAGTAACTATTTAAAATTCTTCATCATTTTAAAACAATTTAAAAACTAATTATAATATTTTGGATGGGTAAATAGATGTATGGATAGGCGGGTGGACTAGCCGATGGGAATTTAGCATTTATAATAGAAAGGATCCTTTAGGCAGGTAGGCTGCTATTTAATTGTCTGTACTTTATTTTATTTACAATATATCCAGTCTGAATGGAAATCTTTCTCAAGTTTCATAATTAGTAGACTTGATCCATTTTGAAATCCTATTACTATAAGTTTGGTTTTTCAGAATTTATTAAATTAAAAAATTTAAAATTAATTAATTAAAATTTAAATAATTTAAATTTAATTAATTTTTTTTTTTTATTAATTGAAGAATTTTGTGTTCTTCGGCAATTTTGAGCTAGACTTTGTAATTTCTTTGTTTTTTGTAAGACCTCCTGTGTCCGGGCAATTTATCATAGGGAGAGAAACTTACAAAACATATACGAAGAACCGTTGCTCAAAATTCAATTTTAAACTAAGCAACTGATTCCAGTTATTTGAATAGAATTTTTTGATTCTGAGGTTATATGTCCTGAAAAAAAATTTTCAAAAAATAATCCGCTCCTTATTAAGTCCCTCTTACATTCTACTTACTTTTTAGACGACTTTACTGCATTCTTTAGAATCATATTTGGGGGCTAGGGATTGCCTTAATAATGCTGGTCTCTCGTTCGATGGTGTCGACGCCTACGGGGTTGGCTGACAGGTCTGCTTTAAATTTAAAGTTTCCCACTGAAAAACAGTTATGTGACTGAGTGGTTTTACTCTAAATACGATTTTTTATTTTTTATTATTATTATTATTATTATTATTATATTATTATTATTATTTGTATTTATTATTATTATATTATTATTATTATTATTATTTATTTATTTATTTATTTATTTATTTATTTATAATTATTTTTAAGGAGTGTAATGGGAGTTACAAAGATTGATAAGATGAGGAGCACCAAGATAAGGAAAGAACTAGGAGTAGAGAGTTTAAGATTTAATCTAGGGAAAGAAAGCTGAGGTAGTTTGGACACATGAAGAAGATGCAGAAGGACAGAATACCGAAGATGCAGTATGAACAAGACGCAGAAAACAAACAATGAAAAAGAAGGAGGCCCAGACTGAGATGGGAAGAAGCTATAGCAATGGATTTGAAAGGAGAAATGCGGCTTGGGAAAGGGTTAACCAGGGAAGATGTTGGGGCGAGCGAAAAATATGGCAAAAACGGGTGGAGGACCCTGAGGAAGAAGACAGTGAAGAGGAAGAAAGTAGATGATGCAGAGAAGAAAAAGATGATGTGGGAGAAGCGTCAGGCATGGCAAACCGGCTTCGATAAGCCCGGGGAGCCAAGAATGTGGCGGGAACTTCCCACCCCCTACCCGACTTAGTTGGAAAAGGGATCGATATTAATTAAATTTCATGTGTTAAGAACGGATATAGACATGAATATTTTTTTAATTGTACCATCGAGGAATGGAATTACTTGTCTAAGATATTGCCGCCAGTGGGTTAACTGGTTAACTGGTTAACTATTTATTCCATAAAATTTCAACATTCAAGAAGACACCATTTTTTACAACAACAACAACAACAACAACAACAACATTCATTTCACGTAACAACTCTTAACATTGTCTACTAGATTGCTTGAACATATGCGCTGCCAAGTGTATTTCAATCCACACTATATTATGCCCTCTTAATAGAAGGGTTTCAATCGGTTGAAATGAACAACTATGCGTCGTAGAAGATGTCTTCCATTATGCCTATTTCCATCAGCTTTTATTCGGTAGCTGAAGTTCGAAAAACATTTTTGAATTGTATATGGACCCTCCCACGGGCAACGCAATTTGTGTGTACGTCCTGGCTTCACAACAGTGTTTAACAGTCAAACACAATCACCTTCCTGATATCGTCTGCAGTCCTAATATGGTTTTTAAATCTTCTGTGCAACAATTTAACTTTTTGCTGGGTGCTTTGTGAGATGCGTCAAGACCATTCCTTAGTTTGACCACATAATCACTCTCTCTTGCCACTTTTTGTTGAGGTTGGCCAAACACTACATCCAGTGGTAGCTAAACTTCTTTTCGAAACATAAGTAAATGTGGACTGAACTGAGTAGATGCTTAAAGGGGTATTTAACCGCGAAACTCAAAAAATATATTTCATTGAGGCTAACTACTAATGAACTAAGCAATTAACATAAAAATTATGGGGACGATCTTTATGCCCCATGACCTTGGAGGATTTCGAGTTTCGAACCAAAAAAATATCGGCCATTATTGACGTACTCGACAGCCTATTCTGTAAATTCTCTATATTTTGTTTTGTAATTTGGGCAAGTAGTTCGGTCAAAATATGCTGATTACCAAGATGGGGTGTGATTTTGAAATGCATATTTTTGCGTGTTTGAGGGTATATTTGGGCACAGTTTCAAGACACGATGTTAACAAGGGGCATTTTAGATTGATACTATGCTCTAGTATCTATGTGGACAAAAAAAGCAGGTTAAAGGCTTTAGGAAATTTTCAAAAACACCAATGTTTGCCAATTTCTGGATCAAAAAAATTAAAAAATTCGTGTTAAATCACAGTTACAAGATATAATTTTTTAAACGGTCATTTTAGTGTAGTATTGTGCTATAGATCACGTGGTTAATTTTTTTTTTGAGTTTTAGCCCCTTTAATGACTTGAGCGATACGTCATCAAAACATGTGGTAATTTGTCGTCCCATGTGTTCTAAATTTCATTGCCCCATTAACTAAGCATTTCAAGAAGTATTCGGTTAAAGTGCCAGACTAAGCCATCACCTTGTGGATGGTAGGCCTACGGCGAGGTTCTTGTTTTAGTCGTGTCTAACTTCCGACACATCTCCTGAATCATCCTGGATTCAAACTGTCGACCTTGATCTATGTGGATTTCCATTGGAACTCAAAATCGTCATATGAACTCGGTAACTAGACATTCAGCAACAGGTTCAGCGTTTTATTTCGAACTGCATTGGCTTCTAGAGTTTGTTCGGTCTAACGGTAGCCATGAAGATCTAGAATTCCTCTGACGAGTTAAGTGTCTTTTTGTGCGACAAATAATATGTGGCTCGTTGGTCTTGTGGTTAGCGTATCTGCTTCCAATGCAGAAGGTCCAGGGTTCGATTCCGCTAAAGTCAGAAGTTTTTTAACTTCTGATTTGGACTTAAGTCCATCAGTTCTTGTCTTAGGAGTTTGGAAACGGAGCACATAATAAATTTCAGAGTTGTTCTGAATCGACCTTGGTGATTCTGGCGTTGATTCGCGGGTGTTCGCACTGTCCATACCAATGACTGCTATATTTCCTATTAAAAAAGTATCGATCTTTGGTTGGTTATCGCTCACTCCCCGATTGCGTCGGGGCCTACAGGGTTGGCTTGGTCGCTTTGATGTAAAGTCCTCCACTGAAAATCAGTTATATAATTGAGTGGGTAGATTCTAAATAAAATTTATTATTTATTATTTATTTATAGTATGAATTGCTTTCACAAGGAATTCTGGGAGGTAAATTATTCCACGTGGAGTTATAAACCTCGTTGACCAACCACAATCCGAGTTAAGAAGATTCAGCCAATGGGGTGGCTAAAAGGATTCGCAACTACAAAATATAGAAAGGGGTTTCCTGAGATAATTAACAGCTAAATACAAGAAAGTACGAATGGAAATCACAACGTATTGTGACGAACAAAGGAGAATATTTTTTATTGTAAAGGAGTGAATGTTATCTTTCAATGGGTTGCCTTAGACCGAACAAACGTTACCCAATTTGTGAAATGATCGGCCACAACACAGTCTTGTTCACAAAGGCAAGGGTCCCAGTATACCACGAGACACTCTTTGAAGTGGAAAACCTGATCCATAGCTTTTATTTTATTTTATTTATTTAACTTCTCTCATATTCAGTTATAAAAACGGATTTAAAAAAGAGGACAACTAAATATATCTAATTACATAGATGCAGACACAACAATGAACTACATTTAAGTTAATATTTAAAATAGTAATATTACAATAATGCATTAAAAACTCAACAAATTTGATTAAAAATGAGGATATTAAATGCAATTTATAAATGAATCAAATATAAAAACGGGTGGGGAATGAAAAGAAAGAAAAAAGAAAACGAAACAAAAAGAAAGGAAAAAAAAAGAAAAAAGAAAAAAGAAAAAAGAAAGAAAAAAAGAAAAACGAAAAGAAAAAACTGATTTATTAGACGATCCCACTCAAATGAATATGAGTTTGCCAAAAATCAGGAACAGCAAATCAGGGAGTAATCAATCTTTCGGCGAAGAAACCACCGAACGCGAATCTTCATTCTTGTGTTCAAATCTTGATAACAATTTAGTACAAAAGATCTTCACTCTAATATATAATTATATCAGATATATAATTATTTAAAATTGTTCAAGTCAAAAACTGATCACAGCAATGATACAGGACACCTAACTCAAGTTGCAAGTTCCACCAGTGGGCGGCAAACCAGACAATCTAGGCAGGAAAATATCAATTGAAAATACATAGAATACATCAAAATACTAGTGATGTCCTCAAACCTGGTTTGGGGGCTCGGCAGCAGCAAGGTGTGCATGTCTAACTCCATAACTCTATGTACTTACGCATCCCTGGCCAATAAAAACCTACCTCAAACTATTTCCAAAGTTTCAGATATCCACAAGCGACCTCCTGTAAATGATTATGGATCTCGTTTAATACTTCCAAAATGAAACTTTTCGGTAGTAGAAGCTGTAAGATGTATGGGTATCTTCTTCCCACAACCTATATACTATCCCATTGCTCTCCAAAAGACGACTTCATTGGGCCCATTGGAGCTACTTTACAAAAAGATGTCTTTGCGCCATTTCTTATCCAAAGTACAACGTGCGATAACCCACTGTCCTCAGCTTGCAAAGATTGAAGTTTTTTATTTGACCATTTTGGTACCCACAAAGCATCAATATTCAACACAATGTCCGGACCTGAATTGACTATGGGTTGACAAGACAGTCTATCTGCATTACCATGACCCTTCCCAGAGCGATGTTGAATCTCAAAGTTAAACACTCTTCGAGTTGCTCCATGCCTGCTCCATGCCTGCCATGCCTGCTCCATGCATGCTGCCATAGATTGTCATAGCCAATTGTCCCTGTGGATTTTATGTTCGTGATAGAAACTGATTATTATAGACTAGGAAAACGCTAAAGTCCCGTCGCGTTGATGGATGAGCTTTTTTGTAAGTTTTTAGTTTGCGTGGGATCTCTTTCCTTATCAAGTGCTTTTTGAACGCAATGTAGGTGATTGTTGTCAATTTCTACTGTTACTTGTTAATTGTTATTAAATTCCTCTAAAAACTTAAGTTAAAACCTTTATTTATATGGTTTCTGGATAACTTTTTCAACTTTTTCTTTCAAAACGCAATACATCACCATTAGCGTAATGTCAATGTGAAAAATAAACATTCTATCCCCACCCGTTTGGTCATAATCGGCCCAAATGTGACAAAAATATCGCACTAAAAATCGAAAAAAATCGTAAAAGTACGATATTCATGAGAAATATTTCTTCGATTGTACCCAAAAACGTAGCAAGTCTAAGTTCAGAGATTTCGAAGGTCCCCTTTAATTTTCATCAAGATCGCATATGCCGTTTGCCCGGTAGAGAGCGAACAAACAGACAGAAAAACTAACAAAAAACAAAACACCCGAGCTATTTTTCTTGGGGTAACGTAAGTGAAAAACAAACAAAAAAACAGAAAGTCAAATTGAAGTCTTCACTTCGCTCGCTACGCTCGCTACGCTCATCCAATAAAGTGTCGGGAATTTTTGTGCAGAATTAAATAGTGCAAGCATCTCCCTTCTTGTAACACTAGTTTTTCTCCGCTTTGGTAACAGTTGGACATTCATATGCAATAACACGTTCCACTCCATCTTGTACCCACCAATCATTGTTCAACTTGCTCCGTATCTAGTATGAACAGTTAGACAGGCTGAGGATGTGTCAATACTGAAGTTGGCACCAAACAATAAATTAACTCCAGAAAGTCACTATCACACTCTTCGTTCCGAACATATTTAGTACCTTTTTGAGTAAGCCGATAAAGTGGAGAACCAATGTCATCAAAGAATTTAATAAATCTTAGATAATAAGATGAGGGAGCGGAGCGACTGAGGATCTCCATTCAACTCAAACGGCTCTTCATGTGATTCTGTGTGCGTGAACATAGAAAATAGGCCGAATAGCTGAACAGATTGCACTTAAATTTTAAACAGACATCCGGTATAAGTGAACTGAGAACTGCTTACAAATCAATATCCATTGCGATTTACACACAAGAAATAATAAATCGAAAAAAGGCTGCAAATATGTAGGAATTATTGTAACGACAATGGATTTGTATTTGAAAAAATATATTTTTTTTTCTGTCTTTGAAAATGCAGTTCTTAAGTTGTATCGAATCTTGCAAGATCAAGGTACCCCGAAATTACGCTTGGAGATTGAGTAAACCTTGCAAAATGTTTACGTATTTCGTGCTGCTATATTTTCCCTAGTATTGTTTGCATTTCAAAACGTGTTCTATAATTTTTAAAATACAATACAGAAATTACCAAATCTTTCTCGACCAGGGGATTGAACCCAGGTATCCCACATTTCGGGTAAAAGAGCGCCTTAGCCCACTAGACTAGGGAAACGCCAAAGTCGTTGTTAGACTTGGTTAGACGAGTGAGCGAGTCATGTATTGAGTACCCCGGGAACATTTGCATTTAAGTTTGATTATTAATTGGTATTAATAATATGGCTTTTAAGTTTAGTTAGTATAATCATCAATCACCATCACTTTTTGCAATAACCTCTCTGTAAATGCCCCCTCCTGCGAGCCACCTGGTCTCTTTGGGGGTAAATACTAAAATTTGTAATGTGTATTTGAATTTGTTTAAAGAAATACATGAACTGAACTGAGAAAGGCGCGTTAACTATAGGTCTGAGGCCAATAGTATATAGGCCAATAGGGCCAATAGGGCCAATAGGGCCAATAGTCTTAAGGCCAGCGATTTAGCCGCTGTCGTTTAACCAGTTTCCACTCGAACACTGAAGTTAAGCGACATCGGGCGTGGTCAGGGGTCGAGTGGGTCGCCGCTCTGCCCTGAAACACACGTATAACGCTGGCTAGAGCAGACTAGGGCTCGTAAGCTTGTGTGACAGCTTCGTTCTCCTTGGCGCCGTCTGCTCGGCAGTCCGGGTTAGTGGAGGAACCTATATGACTATCAAAAGTTACACCGTCCTTTCGGATGGGACGTAAAGCCGTTGGTCCCCTTGGTACTTTTCGGTAGGAGTAGGCTATGTGCCGTACCGGGATTCCCCTCCTCCCTTCTCTATTAAATTTGCAATAGTGGGCTACATTACCTGTTGCAAATAGAGACATAAATAAAATAAATAAATTGAAAAATTGTCTGCATATGTGCAGGAATCAATTTCACGACAATGCTTTTGTTCATGAAAATAAAAAATTACCGTAGTCGAATCATTTTTTGAATGTAAGCCGATGACCAGGTGTATCAAATCCTGCTCACTCAAGGTTTACAAAATTCATCTCGAAGAAAGAAACCTAGCAATCTTTACTGGTATTTGTACGGCATGTTTTCCATAGTACTGTCGTTGTACGCATTTCAAAACACGTCTTAATTTTTATAAAAATAATAAACAATAAATATCCCAGAAATAAAAAAAACAATTCCCGAGCGTTTTATTGATCCTAAGTCTCCCAAAGTCGTGGTTAGACGAGTGAGAAAATCATATATGAGTACCCGGCAATCGCATTTAAGCTAATTTAATATGAGGTGTTAATGATAGTTTTCAAGTTTAAGTTGTAGCTATAAAGGGCGCGTCAAACTATAGGTAATAATGACGGCCACTCTAGCCTATGTACAAAAATAATAATAATAATAATAATAATAATAATAATTAATAATAAAATAATAATAATAAAATAATAATAATAATAATCAATAATAATATAATATAATAATAATAAGAAGAAGAAGAAGAAGAAGAAGAAGAAGAAGAAGAAGCAAGAAGAAGAGAAGAAGAAGAAGAAGAAGAAGAAGAAGAAGAAGAAGAAGAAGAAGAAGAAAGCATTATGACTCAACACCACACACATGGCTTATTCAGATTACAAATATATAAAATCAACCAGTAATTGTAAACTTTTGAGACAGTAATGAAGACATGGAGAACAACACTAAAAAACTAAATATGAAAAACAGCGATAAATAACAGATCCAATCCAAATTAAACGTGGTATTTCAAGGCGACATCATGTAGAGCCATGATGGTTATTGTCTGTCATTAAACCACTGTCGCATATGCTTAATGAATCTACATACGGATTAAAATAAGGACCATAATATGTATTCACACAATTTCTCACCTATTCGACTCATGGATGACCATAACGTTATATGCATCAAATTTTGTTCAACTAAAAAATTTAATCAATACTACATTTGATTTAGTCAAGATATATGCATGGAGAGTTTGGAGTAGACAAGTGCCAAGACGGCGACATATCGAAAAGGGTAAGGTTACGCAAGCAGAAGAGTTCCAGCTAGATGAGGAAATAGGATGGAAATAATGGATGATGACGATGTATACAAATATTTAGGATTCTTCACAGCTGCCAGAATTGACCCATAAAGAAATGAAAGAAAAATTGAAGAACATACAAGAAGCGACGCTAAAATCTATCCTCAAGACGCAAACTAAACGGTAAAGCAAGATCACAGCAATAAATACATAAGCATACAGTACTGAAATATTCATTCGGAATCATAAATGGACACAGACAGACATCCCACGCGCTGAATATTAACTTCGTACTACATTACTAAACACAGAATTCATCATCCTAAATCAGGCAATAGAGAGATTGACACTTCCAAGTAGAACAAGGCGGACGAGGCTCTAATTGATCTGAAACAAATTATAATTATTTAAAATAAACAATAGACTTTAAGACAAAATATTTTTTACAAAGAGCAACCAATCCAACACTGCATTAGGGCTGTGGTCGTTAGCATGACAAATCATTAACTCCACTCCATCTAGCAAACGTAAAAAATGTCAATCTAAAGGGAAACTCATAACTGACGCTTCTAAAAAGAGTTAGTCTCCTCATCAAAAGCCCTACACAAGAAGGAAGGACATTATGATGAACAAATAAAGGTCACGTCGATATTAAAGCATCAAATAGGTGGTTAAACAACGGGGAAACTATGGAGAAACAGAAGGTTTTATGTGGCTATTCAAGAACAGAGTGATTGCAACGAAAAATTATAAAAAAATACATATACAAGATGCGACAGTAAACGGATCATGTGTAGAAAAATGTAGTGCAAGGGGTGAACAACGAACCACATCATATACGGGGTGCCAGTACTGTGTCAAACCTATACTCTACAGGACATAACCAAGTAGCTAACATATCAACCAACAATTAGCAATCAAGTACCAACCTCTTATACACAACCACCTTACTACAAATCAAACCGGAGAAAGTACTTGATGCAAAATTTCAATTAATTACGACCGCACAGTTTATAACAGACCAAACTATGATCCAACAGACCGGATATAATTATTAATGACAAGAAGAAACAAGAAACTACCCTTATTGACGTGCTGTTCCCAATGGGACATAACGTCGAGACTACATGGAAGAAAAAAATGACAAGTATAGGAACTTGCATTGAGATCAAGAAGATGTGAAACAGAAAAAGGTAAATACAATCCCATACGTGATATCGGCTAAATGGCATCATACAGAAGAAGATACATGAAGAGCATTAAATAACTAGATCTTCCACGAATGTTTACATCGAGATCAAGCAGTAATACTCAACACGGGTAGAATAGTTTCGTAAATTTCTAAACTAAGAAGATACTTCAGAGATTCCGAGACAGCTTCATCCTACATGGTTTTTCGGGTTTCCCATAGTCGAAGAGCAAATGCTAGGTGGCGACGAGAAATCGGCCACCGACCGTACACAGCAGAAAGAAAAACATACATCTACAAACTATATTCTAAGTGAGAAAATGACTAATTTTAGGTTAGAGTTAGACAAAAGTAATAATGTAGGTATGTAAAATTAGACCACATGAAAGTTAATGACGTAAGTCTGTTTACAACATGTTAGCTCCGGTTTTGACCGAGTTTGTATATGAAAGCATTCAATTAAAATAAAATAATAATAATAATTAATAATTAATAATAATAATAATAATAATAATAATATAATAATAATAATAATTAATAATATAATAAAAAATAATAAGAACCCCAACATTGTTGGGGTTACAAGTAGTCAAGTTCGAGATAAGTTGCTGGTAAATTTCTATTGCCGTGTTATTACAAGCATTCCATCTCAAAATTTTGACATCATCTTGCTTACTAGTGACGTACTACAAGTGACATTGAAGGGAATGTATTAGTTTTTAGTATTTATACCATTATTTTGTAGTTTTTATATCGGTTTGTCTAGACCTAGCCTGTAAATTGCATTGAAACAGTGAATTTTGTTAATTTTGACAGTTAGTGGTAGGCATTTATTCATTAGAGGCACTATTTGTACACTTCAACAAGGTAATATATCTAAAATAGTATAATATTAGCATTTTACGTAAGCACCGTTAATTATTTTGCAGAATCGAGAAGATTCTGAAGCTATTCTAAATTCGTCAAATAAGAAAGATTTATCAAAACGAAAAAAACGGAAGGAGGTGAGAAGCGAAGACCTCAATCAACCGCCCTGAATAGTGATGAATCATGAGGAAAGTGTTTTTAATTCTTTTAAGTGCATTGACTTATAAACAATAACCCAAATAATAGGTGGACTTTGGACACGATAGTAGAATAATATCTAGAACAAGGAAGTAGGAATAACAGACAATGAATGTTTCTGCGGTGGAATTCACTTCAGACCACAAAGCTGGAAAAATGCGGCAGCCATCAAATGGGACAGAAGATATGAACATGGCGTGATTGCGTAGCTCTTACTAGGGTAACGGGGGGGGGTTTTAACTTTTTTCGTAGACTGTTTAATAGGTTATCTGACCAAGAACGCCATAGATGAGTTATACGTGAATCTCATTGTTAGAAGTAAAGTGCGCAGAGAATAGCCGACCAAAGAAGAATTATATTAAAATAAATGTTACCCGTAAACATATTAACTGAATAAGACGCGAAAGGTGGAAAGACGAACTACAAGCACATCAAGCTGATAACGGCGCTACCTCGACAGAGGACAGCGAAGAAGAAGACAGTGATACCAGAAGTACTAGAAACTTCCAGAATTACCTGAATGCCATACCTGCTACAACTTCCAGATCTACCAGTCAGTACCAGGAAATTTCAGGGACCCAACTAGAACGTCCAGACATACCAGAAACGTCCCAGACATTACCAGAACGTCAGACTTACCCGAAATGTCCAGGCTACCAGAACAACCAGACCTACCAGAACGTCAGAACCAATAGAACTGCCAAACCATCAAGAAGATCAAGACACCAGAACGACTAGACGATCAAACACAAAGGTAGATATGAATAACGCATAGAAAATTGAAAACACCTGACATATTCATCCCAAAAGAACATCCTAGCTTTAGCATTTGCAACATCCATGTCAGAGGTTTGCGCACGTAGACCAAACAAAAAGACCATACATACCTAAACCCAAGCATTCAAAGGAAATGAAGACAGAGGTAAACTAATGAACAACACAATTTATCAGCATACACACAAGACGGAAACTATTCATTTGCAGACGTTCAGCTGGCAATTACGGTGCAAAACAGGCGGTAGCAAGGGATCTAGATATTGGGCTAAAGTAAAATCTGCTACCTCTTCAAAGACAAAAACAAGAGACGAAAATTCGACATGGGGGGAACAAGCGAATAATGGGAGAATCGATGAGTTTAGGAAAGATATCGTAGATTGGAACAATGCGAATGGGGCAATCGATCTAAAATGTGGTTACTCTTCTCGCCAAAAAGATATGTTGAAAGAAATCAAGGTTCACACAAAACAGAAACATGAACAAATTATTCCACGAAATATTGGATAAACTTAAACAAAAGTAGTGCCCTTGTAAGAGATTAAAAAGATATAGAGAATGTTAGGATTAGAAAAGAACAAAACCGGAATGTCAAAGAAAAGGTGAAAAAAACAGTTTTACCAAAACTATTAGTACCGAAGAAATAACAGGAATGGGCCACACCAACTAAGACGGAGTAGAAGAGTTTTGGGCAGGAATATGGGGTAACCCGGTTAGCACACAAAAACAGGACTGACACAATGGATTCAAGACGACGACAAGAGCTAGGATGCGCGAGTCATGCGATGAGATTCGCAAGGTATAAACTTTTGATGAACTTAAAGGTCGACAATCAGGTGCTAAACATAGCTGGAAAGCACCAGGTATTGATAATATTCAAAATTTTTGGTATAAGAAAATTCAGTACTACCACAATCAAATTTAGAAAATGTCTCAACGAGTTATAAATGGAGTTATTAAAGAAACATACCCGAATTCTTTACTGAAGGAGTAACCTTCTCAAACAAAAGATAATGACACAAGAAAACCAAGTAAAATACGGCCAATACATTTTCTTACAACTATATATAAACTATTGACTCATGCATAACAAATAAAGTATAGAAGCATTGCGAAAAGAATACATATCATGGCCGAGGAACAAAAAGGATGCTGTAAGAACTCGCAGGGGATGTAAAGAACAAACTATATCGACTCTAATGTAATGAACCAGGAACACAATAAGAAAGGAATATCACGTAATACATTGACTCCAGGAAAGCTTATGACCTCAACAACACACATGGCTTATTCAGATTTTACAAAAATATATAAAATCAACCCCGTAGTTGTAAACTTTTTGAAGACAGAATTGAAGGACATGGAGAACAAACCACTTAACTAAATATGAAAAACCAGCAGATAACTACAGATCCAATCCAAATTAAACCGTGGCATTTTCCAAGGTGAATCATTTAGCGCATTTGGTTTTGTCTGTCATTAAAACCCAATGTCGCTATGGCTAACGAACAACATACGGCTTTAAAATTAAGGACGATATATGGTATGTTCACACAATTTCTCACCTATTCTCCAGGATGATCTCAGTATATGCATCAAATTTTGTTCAACTAACCAGTTTAATCAATACTACATTTGAAATTAGTAAGATATCTGCATCGAAGTTTGGAGTAGGACAACGTGTTAAATAAGAAATAGTAAAATTGTAAACTGGGGTTGGGGAATTTCGAGAAATAGAACTCAAAGAATCGAGTGGGAAATGTAATTCTGAGAGATTAATTTTACTTAGGAGTACCTCAAAGGCAGTGTGTAGACCAAATTTGTTTATTATATTTATAGATGACATACAAGTAGGAATAAATCCAAAAATTCAGACTTTTTGCAGATGATGGGGGTGCAGGTGATATATAGGGAAATAAGGAAGATGAGATGTTATTATAATTAAAGAAGATTTAACAGTAATTGAAAAAAGGGGTAGATATAAATAAATTGGGTTTTAAATGTGAGTAAAGTAAGGTTATTTCATTAATAGAGCAAATAAAAAAAGCGGAAAAAACTATCGGCTGTGTGGTAAAACACTAGATGTTGTCATCAAATTAAAAATATTAGGAGTGTTCATAGTAACAATTTGGATAAATGGGGGATCATGTGGAATATGTAAGTAAAAAGTCAATACAAGCTCTAAATTTTGTAATGAGGCAGCTACAAGGGGTTCACACAAAAATTAAGGATAAAGCATATAAATCTCTTATAAGACCAATATTGGAATACGCAAGTGCTATATGGGACCCTTATAAGGACGGTCATATCAAAGCCCTTAACAAAGTACAGAGATTAGCAGCAAGGAGAGTAACTGGGAAGGTCAAAAGGTGGAGATGGGTAACTGATTCCAAGGGAAGGAGGATAAGAACGTATGACAGTGTAAATGAAATGATAGAAGGTTTAGGATGGGATTCTTTAAAATTACGGAGATGGAGAAATAGGCTGTGCAACCTGTTTCGTGCTATGAATGGAATACAGGGATGGAATGAGATAAGCAATAAAATTGAAAAAGGATTATACAAAGGGAGGAAAGACCATGACCTGAAATTGAAATGTAAACTAAAAAAGAAGGATGTTGGGAAGTGGTCTTTTTTAAATAGAACAATTGTAGAATGGAATCAATTGCCAGCAGCAGCTGTTGAGGAATCCTCGGTAAAAATGTTTAGAAGGTGTTTGGAGGATATTGATTTGGATCTGATGTAGATTTTATTTTATTGATGTTTGATGTTGCTTTGATGATGGTGTCTTATGTAATATAAGATAATTATGAAGAAAAATGAATGTGAATGTTATATTTTTGTACAATTTTAAAATGTTAATTTTAGGAACTTGCCACCATGTAACCACATATTTGTAAGGATAATAAAATATAGGTAAGGTTACGCAGGCAGAAGAGTTCCAGCTAGATGATGGAAATAGGATTGGAGTAATGGATGATAACGAAGTATACAAATATTTAGAATTCTCACAAGCTGCCAGAATTGAACATAAAGTAATGAAAGAAAAATTGATAGATACATACAAGAAGCGACTAAAATCTATCCTCAAGACGCAACTAAACGGTAAAAGCAAGATCACAGCAATAAATACATATGCTATACCAGTACTGACATATTCATTCGGAATCATTAAATGGACGCAGACCCAGACATCCACGCGCTGGAAATATTAACTCGTACTACACTTACTAAACACAGAATGCATCATCCTAAATCAGCAATAGAGAGATTGACACTTCCAAGAGAACAAGGAGGACGAGGACTAATTGATCTGAACAACTTATATTATAAACAACTAGACATTTTAGAAAAATATTTTTTTACAAAGAGCAACAATCAACACTGCATAGGGCTGTGGTGCTAGCTGACAAATCATTAACTCCACTCAATCTAGCAAACGAAAATGTCAATCTACAAGGGAAACTCATAACTGACGCTTCAAAAGAGTTACGTCTCTCAGAAAAGACCCTACACAAGAGACATTATGATGAACTACATAAAGGTCACGTAGATATTAAAAGCATCAAATAGGTGGTTAAACAACGGGGAACTATTTGGAGAAACAGAAGGTTTTATGCTGGCTATTCAAGACAGAGTGATTGCAACGAAAAATTATAAAAAATACATTATACAGATGGACAGTAAACGAATCAATGTAGAAAATGTAGTGTAAGGGGTGAGAACAATCGAACACATCATATCGGGTGCCAGTCACTATGTCAAACGGATTACCTCTACAGACATACCAAGTAGCTAACATTATTCACCAAAAACTAGCAATCAAGTACAACCTCATTGATGCACACACACCTTACTACAAATACAAACGGAGAAAGTACTAGATAGCAAAGATTTCAAATTATATTACGACCGCACAGTTATAAACAGACCAAACTATACATCACAACAGACGGATATAATTATAATTGACAAGAAGAAACAAGAAACTACCTTATTGACGTTGCTGTCCCAATGTGCCATAACGTCGAGACTACATGGAAGAAAAAAATTGACAAGTATAGTGAACTTGCAATTGAGATCAAGAAGATATGGAAACAGAAAAAGGTAAATACAATCCCATACGTGATATCGGCTAATGGCATCATACCGAAGAAGCTACATGGAAGCATTAAACAACTAGATCTTCCACCCAATGTTTACATCGAGACTCAAAAGGCAGTAGTAATACTCAACACGTGTAGAATAGTTCGTAAATTTCTAAACTATGAATGATACTTCGAGATTCCGAGACAGCTTCCATCCTGACATGGTTTTCGTGGTTTCCCATAGTCCGAAGAGCAAATGCTAGGATGGCGACGAGAAATCGGCCACGACCGTACACAGCAGAAAGAAAACATCATCTACAAACTATATTATAAATGACTTATTTTTGTTAAAGTTAAGACAAAGTAATAATGTAGGTATGTAATATAGATACACATGGAAGTACTTGACGTAAGTCCGTACAACATGTTAGCTCCGGTTTTGACCGAGTTTGTATGAAATACATCCAATAAAATAATAATAATAATAATAATAATAATAATAATAATAATAATAATAATAATAATAATAATAATAATAATAATAATAATAATAATAATGATAATAATTTTATTGGACATTAGAAAAACATGTACATACATTATTTACTAATAAAAACAGTTTCCACCGTGTTGTCCAGAATAGGATAGGCCCAATTAATATTAAACAAAACTAAGTACTAAAGAGGGAAAAATGCATCTAAATATTTTAATTGAATACCGGCATACCACACAACATGTAGGCATACTAGGCATGTATGTTCAAAGTATTCAGTGAGCATTCAATGTTTGAAATAGGTACTTCATAGTTCTAGTGTGCAGCAATTATTTGTCAACACATTGATAATATTAATCAATATAATAAGCATAGACAGAGCAATATTGATAGATAAGTAATATAACCTCACTCACACTTCATCTGGTTCAACAAATAACGTTAAATGAAGTTAAAGTTAGCACTGCTTTTAAGTACAATCAATATTCGTTAAAACAACGATAATAATATATAATAATTCAGAGTGTGTCAGAGTAATAGGATATTTGCCTAAGTAATAGAATTTATTTATTCTTGTTTTTTGAATAGCCTAGTTCTTATAGGTACTTAATTGTCTGTCACAAAGTCTTTTATGCTGTAGTATGCTTTTTGTGTTAAGAATTTAGTTAGTTCGTTTTGGAATTTGATGTGTTCTGTTATGTCTTTTATTGATTTGGGAAGTTTATTGAATAAAGATTTATTTAAATGTTCAGAATTTTTTTGACCTAGGTTGGTACGATATTGGTCAAGATGGAGGTCATTTTTGTGCCTCGTGTTGTGGGTGTGTATGCCACTGTTGTCTATATATGAATATGCTAGGGAAGAAAAACCCATGCTGGGTTCAGCCTTAAATAGGGGGAGGAAATGAAATGTTACCGGGTAATCAAGTTAATTTATATATGAGGTGTAAATGATAGTTTTTAGTTAAGTTGGTAGGCTTATAAGGGCGCGTCAACTGTCAGGCAATAATGCGCCACTCTAGCCTATGATAGGCTAAGGAGGAAAAACCCATGCTGGATTCAGCCTTAGGTAGGGGGAGGAAATGAAATGTTACCGGGTACTCAACACATGACTCGCCCACTCGTCTAACAATGACTTTGGCGTTTTATTACTTATTCCATTATAACTTGAACATTCAAGGTGTTAACACAACATTCATTTATTTTATCAACACTAAACACTGTCAATTAGATTGATATGCACTGTATTTAAATCCACACATACATTAGGATCGGCGGAGGTGAGATGAATAAGGTGTAGGTGCCAAGTGCGTGTAACCCGCACGAGACTATTTTCAATCTGGAGGACATATTATTGACAATTGAAGATTGACGATCAATTCAGAAGTTTTTAAGTTACCATCTCGGAGTCTAGAGCTCCCAACAACAAGCGGGATTCAAGGTATCAACATTGGACGTGTTGGATTTTGTAATTTCTGAATTGAATAAAATATTATGATATCAATGGATCAATCATTGTATGATGTCCTTGGCTCAACATATTTCAATGAATAATACCAATATTTGTTCTTCTTCTACACGAACAAGTGTTGCGTGATTTTAGCCTTTCTGTCAATGAAAGCAAATGATATGTATCTAACAAGTTCTAACCTAGTATACCGTGTGTCGGTAACAAAAAAAATGATTTCCATTCATTGTGTGATATTTATTGAAATTTTTCTCTTGTGTTTTGTTTGTAGCTGATTGTAACATTATTGTGGCACTGATAATGTTTTGAGTCTGCAGAAATGAATTCCCCCTTTGTTATATAAAATGTTAACTGTTATTATGGGCCTTCAAAGTCCAACTCGCTACCTTCCCGTGATTTGGTCTGTGAGTAGGGGAGTAATGTATTCCCCAAAACTAAGGGCGAGCTCTGGCCGGTTGGGGTGCGTGTTGCAGAGAGAGCTCTCGCGCAACTGTTTATCACATCTTTCTTCATTAACATAGCCTTACTCATATTTATTTTCTTTCACTTTTTTCTTCTCCATACTTGCCGGCCCTCTCTGCAACGAGCACTTCTCCGTTCCCACCCAGTTAAACCCATCCTATCCAACATCCTCACTCCTTCCCATAACCCCCCGCGTCTTTCCTTACGTTCCTCCCTTTGGAGGGAAAAAAAACATGGTGGTTATCCACAATTATGGAAAAAGAACATTTGGAAGATTCCAATACACTTGACATGGGCACTGATAACTCTACTGTTGAGTGCCCTAAAACAACATTAACTAACTAACTAACTATAACTGTTATTATATTATGCCATCTTGTATACCAAGTAGATTTACGGGATTCTTTTCCCGTCACACCGGTACAATGCAAAATACGGCCCTGAATTACTATCCAATCAGATCTCCAGCTACCCCTTACCTCCCTCTAATGTTTATTTGTAAAAAAGTTTCTTATTACTCAGTTGTGAAATAATTTGTGTTTAAGAACTTTGTCAAAACCTCAAATGCACAACATTTTCGAATATGCAGAAAAAATGTAGTTGAGGGTAACAGTCTGTGTGCCAGATATGAGCTTCGTCTTTTATACGTCAATCTACATTTTCTTTCGAAATCGGTTAAGTAACTTGTCCTTAAAACGAACTAATACGAGTGTTTTTAACATGCTGCCACTCTTTTAAGCTCACGTGATATTTTAGCCGTCAAAATGAATGACCAACCAGCTTAACCAAGGTATACTTGTTGGAAAACGTGCTTCGCTTCATCACCACACTCTTTTACTCCCTCCTCCCCCCCCCCCCCCACCTTATCTGACAACAGCTCTGCAGGATGGCAGAATCAGTCTCAAGTTTTTTGTTTCATAGAAAGAGGAATGCAAGCTGAAAGCGCTGAAATTGACCAAGGTGCGCACCAAAAACCTCCAAAAAAGATTATCTATTTAATTTTCCATGACAAAACAACAAAACATAAACTGGGTTTGAAATGGTAAACCAGTGGAGTTTCCATTTAATAATTCCCCCCCCCCCCCCACCCATTTTCCCCCCCTGTTTGATCAGATGTGTATGTTTTTCTTTACGAAGTGCGATCACATCAGTTTACAATGTGTGCGTTTAACAATCCTGTTGGATTTAGGAATTGTAGGCGGTCACTTGAATTCTCTCAATTTCGTGAAGCTTGCACACTTCCTTAACTATTTTTTACACTAATTTATATTATTATTTATGACGCCAGTAATTTCGCAAGGAATTTATTCACAATAGCTCGCCTAGTGAGTACCGCGAGAAGCATCATGTTTTCAAATGCCAACGTCACTGTATTTTGTGGCTGGCAAATATTTCACAGACTCATTTAGTCATCAATCATTCTACACGATGTCCTTAGTTCTTGCAAAATAAATTAATTTAAATACGAAAACGTATATTCTACTGGTTCACAAATCAATGTTTTAACTGTGCTCTTGTAGTTATATCGTATACATACTTAAATAAGCTTTACATTACCCATTAGACCTTGACTTCAATGAAACGGGTTATACATGTTGTCAATTATAAAAACACAAACGCACAATATTTTCAGGAGTTAATTCAGTGTGAATTACAAACTAGTTTTGATTGCAGGATATATAATAGATCGCCATTGGAGATCTTACATTCTCCTTCCAGAGCCAATTGCATTTACCCAGAAGCCTCTAAGCTCACAAGTCTGGAAACGTATAGGAATTGAAACAGATAGTCTAGCGTTTCAATGCCTTGAATCAATCAATGGAAACAAATTCAAATGAAATTCAAAAATAATTATTCATATCAACACAAAAAGGCAATTACGAAAGCAATTCGGAATAATTGTGCTTATCAATGTCCACCCTTAACACGGACAAAATTAAATTACAAATAATGTTGTCATAACGTATCATTTCAAACCGATGTGAGGCTCCCCGATGCGCTGTACAATCTTGGGAGCTATGGTGGAGTGGTCTATGGCTTCCAACAGATGTAAGGCAGCTTCCATGTGGTGCATCTGTCTACATAAGATCGAAGAGCATTCTTGTCCCCCTGGACATCGTGAACACACGGTGCCCATTACGGGTCTATTAGCTGACCACTTTACGGACGGTTCCGAACTTATCAACCCACCACCTGCAATTAACAAAACAGAATACAACATTACTTGACAATCAAGCAACGAAGAACCCACGCTGACTTGAACGTGGAACCTTAACCATGTTTTCATGTTAAATGTGCGACAATGGCGGCAACCTAACGCCAGCGATCAGTCTGGCTACGGATCTGATCACTCCATCCTAACTCCTTAGTATTATTCGTTACTTCCGTGATTGCAACTGCTTTTATCACGCGCTGGCAACTTTACCGACATTCGATATGTATTCTTTCCTAGTAACTTTAACCGTATTGACAGAGGGCGATACAATTGCAATATGATAATTTCCTTTAGGGCAGACAATCCTCTAATATGACACGTTTAATTGTATTAAAATATGAGTAGTGTACATGTTTACTGGTATTGTATTTCTTAGTAGGAATCATGTAGGTTATAGATTGTAAAGGAATAATTCTGACTAATCATTATTAAGAATTTTATAACTACTGAGATTCTTAGAACAGTTAGGTTTAATATATATAAACAATAATTGGACTCATCATGTTATTTAGTAAATTAATATATTAAATTAAAGGAAAAGCAATATTTCGGGTATATTCGACGATACCCTTCAAAAGGCAACAAACCAAACACAAAACATAAAAGACTCCGTCTCCCAGCCAAAGATTTTTTATTGAGATCAAGATGGCCGTGTTTGTTAGATGTGTCGACCTTGTCTGGGAGTACGGAGTTTTATGTTTTGTTTGGTTTGTTTGCCTTTGAAAGGGTACGAAAGTACCCGAAATATTGCTTTCTCCTTTAATTTAATATATTAATTTACTAAAAGAACATGATGAGTACAATTATTGTTATACTTATTATCAAGAATGTTAAGTATAATAACTACAACTTATTTCACAACCAAAAACATAAAATGATAACAAACTCACCTGGACCCTTCCAGACCCCATCAACTAATTCAGCTCCAGTCCAGACGTCCCCGTTGAATGAAGCTCCTTGGTAAATGGTTGCATCGTTCGCCCAGTCGGACATATAAAACATCCTATAGTCCCCGACCGGTACCAAGAGTGTGGCGCCACCGGCTGCGCAGTCCGCCTTGGCGTCGACCAGAGTCTTGGCTGTACACTTCTTGATAGTGCCCATATTTATTAAGAAGAAAAAGGTGCACGGAGCTGGAAGCAAAACATTAGTTTTCTTACGCACTAAACACAGTGTTGAATCCAGCTATGATCCCGGGGGGGGGGGGGGGGGGGTCGGGAACTGTCATCCGCCCCCCCCCCCCGGGAATAAATTGGACTTCAAGGCACTATATAAGTATTCGTCCATTTTTAAATATCACTTTGCCGGTTTTGAAAAGGCACGAACATAGTGCTTTGAAGGTTGTTAAGGTTTATGTTTGTAACTGTTATTAAATAGGCAGACACTACGAAAAACGTGTGGGCAACTCATGAGGCCAAGAACTAGATTTGTAAATGTATGGTCATTCGAAGGGCTCCGACTTCTGTTTAGGGAATTCCCAATTATGTCTTCTTTTGTATGTTGGCTCGCAGTCGCGCCGCGCCTTGAGAGGATATGCGCTTGCAGGACTGATACAGACAAGTTTGACAGACAGACAGGGTTGAAGTAAAGTTGAATTCACACTCTAAACTTCTAGTTGGATGTGTGTATCTGCCGCCACCTCCTTCTCTTGAACTAATAGACAGGTTACACACCTCCTTATCTCGAGTGCAGTCCTGTCTTCGACCTATGGATAACATACTTCTCTGTGGAGACTTCGACTTGCCTCAGATTTCATGGATATCTTATCAAGATAAAAACGCTGAACTCTATCCCATCTCTGAAGGAAATTCTCAAGTAGTTACTGCGTTTTATGAAATTATTAGTGAGTTTAGCCTCAGCCAACAAAATTCATTTCCTACCTGTAATAATAATTTCCTTGATCTCATCTTTGTTAATAATCCTGACTTAACAGTATCTGTAGAGCTCACAGAACCTGCTGTTCTCACTGACCACCAAGCTTTTACTTCTGAGATAACATTACCTAATTCACAGATTAATTCCAAACCAAAAAATCGAATGAAGTATCGCTGGCGACATGTTAACCTCCATGCACTGAGTAAAAATCTAGAGGAACGCTGACTGGACCTCTATGAGTACTGGTACTGACGATGTTGATCGTATGTGTGAGTCTTTTTACGATGTATTGACAGGAATTATTGAAGATATAGTTCCAAAAGTGAAAACAAACCGTAGGAAATACCCACTCTGGTTTAATAATGATACAATAGCTGCACTTAAAAACAAAAACCGTGCACATAGGGCATGGAAACGTACTCAGCTTGATGCCGCTAGAGTTGAGTTTCAAACAAAACAAACTGTTTCTAGAAGAGTGAAAGAAGCTAATTATAAAGCTTACATACAGCAAATCGATGCATCTTTAGCAGATAATCCCACTCGGTTGTGGAGTTATATACGTCATAAAACAAGGAACTAGACGCATTCTCATTGAAGTAAAATATAATGAAAGAAAAGCTAGTGACACAACCTCATGCAGCCATCTATTTTCTGACTTTTTCAAAACCACCTTCATTCTGCCGTCGGTGGATGCCCATGAGCCGCCATCTGCTCCACAGTACTCAACAGAAAATATGTGCAACTTTACTATTACATCAAAGGAAGTAGAGGATTGCCTACAAAATCTGAAAAATGGAAAAACGCCTGGTCCTGATAATATACCAATTAACGTCATCAAGTTCTGTAGCAGAGCGTTATCAAAACCATTGGCTGCCCTATTTAACAAATCATTAAAATGTGGAACTTTCCCTACTCGTTGGAAACATGCAATTATTACTCCTATACTAAAAAAGGGTAGCAGGTATAATGTGACGAACTACAGACCCATATCGTTATTATCGACATTCTCCAAGGTTTTTGAAAGCATCCTCCATAAAACGCATATACAATCATGTTGCGAATCATATTGCACCGGAACAACATGGCTTTGTCAAGAAAAGGTCACCGTCACGAACCTTGCTCAATACACTAGTGACATTGCATTTCACATCAATAATGGGGATCAGCAGGTGGACGCTGTTTATACTGATTTCAGCAAAGCCTTTGACAGCGTTGACCATAACCTTCTTTTGCTGAAATTGCGTGGCTACGGGATCCAGGGAGATATTTTGAATCTACTCTCCAACTACTTGTCAGGTCGATTGCAAAGCGTTGTTATTGATGACGGAAAATCTTCACCTGAATCTGTTACATCTGGAGTGCCCCAGGGGTCGATTCTGGGACCGTTAATGTTCACATTATTTGTTAATGACGTTCCGTCATGTTTTAAAACTTGCAAATGTTTAATGTATGCTGATGACCTGAAAAATGTACAAACGCATCAACAATATTGAGGACTGCGAGTCTCTCCAAACGGAGCTTGATGCATTTTCTACGTGGTGTAAGTCATGGAAGATTAACCTAAATGTGGCTAAGTGTAATTTTATTACGTTTACTACTAAAAGGAAAGGTAATATTGACTTCATTTACCAGCTTGATAACTCTCCGCTAATGAAGGTGAATACTATCCGTGATTTAGGTGTACAACTGTCTAGTGATCTCTCATACAATAATCACCTACAGCTTATCATCCCGAAGGCCCTTAAAATGCTCGGCTTTGTGAAAAGGAATTGCACAAAAGACTTTTCCATTGGCACTTTCAGGAAGCTTTTTGTGGTTTTAATAAGACCTCAAATTGACTATGCAAGTGTCATATGGAACCCTCATCACATTACCAAATTCGTTAGCATTGAACGTATCCAGCAGAAGTTCGTTAAGCATGTCTGCTACAAGACCAATGTTACTTATCATAGATGCAACTATTCAACTTTATGCAAGAATTTAAATCTTGCATCACTCGAAAATCGTCGCCAGCATACAGATCTAATATTTCTGTATAAGCTTCTCACAATTATTTGACTCTCAGCTTCTTCATTCAGTACATTTTCACGTTCCTGCAAGACTAACAACGAAACCTTCAGACTTTCCATCTTCCCAGAAGCAGACTAGACATTTTTAGTAATTCACCAATAAACCGGATCCAACATACGTATAACCAATTAGTTGTCATCCATCCTGATCTTGACATTAATCACCTAAACTTTCAACGTTTTAAAAACGTTTCTTCAAAATATGTTCTTGAGGTTTATAACTTTTGTAATCGTCATAGTTTTATTTTATTTTTTTGCATTTCGTTTAGTATAATGTTCTTTTGTGCACCTGAGACATATTTAGATGTTGTTTGATTTTTGATATCATTAATATTTTTTGTGCTTTAGTATTAGCTAATTTTATGAAATGCCTATATCGCACTTGTGGAGGTAACTCTGTTGTTGGTGGCAATAAAATAAATAAATAAATATGTTGGGTAAATGGTCAGTGCACTTTTCGATGCGAAAACACTATTATCAGGTAACAAATGCGTAGGCATCCTGTAGATGGAGGAGTCAACGCAGTTTTCCTTGTATATTAGGCTAAACACTGATACTTGCTTCCTATTAGGCGAATTTTACAAAATCATGCTGTGATTGGTGAAAAAAAAACAGATTTTAACCCTTTTTGGAAAATATTGTATTTGTTTTTGTTGCTAAAATGACCGTTTTGTAAATCTAGCGGTTTGAAGGTTAAATCTAGCGGATATTTAGGAACTTTGAGCGTCCACAACACACAAAAACTACATTATTTTGGTATTGCGTTCAGACCACAACCTTTTTTCTAAAACGCACCAAACGCACTCTAAAAACCTGATTTCCAAAATTTTCGCCTGCGGCGCTATTGTTCGGGGGCTTTGCCACCCAAACCCCCCGTACTTGGTCCTTTTGTAATACCCTTGGGATCTTAAAAAGCCCCCCCGGGATGAAAAGTCTGAATTCAACACTGACTAAACGTAAGTATACCTAGCCTAGCACTCAGAGGTTGCCTCAACTTGTTGGCTGCGCCAGCAAGCAAAGCATCAGAATACGCCATTTTAGGGACCAAGTTTTTCTTTTTATTTTAACAATATCCTCAGCAAATAAAGTTTCTTTAAAAATTATCACAACAACTCATTCACCTCGAAACGAATATTATTATAAAACCAGACAAATGAATTTTTATCTGGGTTACTTACTTTCTTTTATTCACGATATTTCGGAGTTTCCTAAGTATCGCGAATACAAGTAAGTAGTTCAATAAAGCTACTTTTGTTTCCTAAAAGACTTCTATGGGACGACGACGTGAGAAACTAGAGCGCTTTAACGGGTAGGTTATGTTGCGCCGCCTGTGACATTGAAAGTTGATGAGACGATTATTAATTGTGTGTTCAATGATTGTATTGTTTTCTAAGTGTATATATAACAAAATAAAATTATGGTGATAGTGATAGTGATAGCAAATCAAAAGTTATTTATTTATATGGAAATAAATAAAGAAAGAAAATGTATGTGATGTGAATAATAATTTTTTAAATATGTTGCTTTGAATGAGAAATGTAGGAAATTTGTACCCGCATCATATGAAAGTTCTTCGTCTTTTTTCAAAGAGTAAAGTCCGAAAAAGCTATTTTTACTATCAACTCCCGATGCTCTACTAGTTTAATAAATTACATGATATTTTGTTTGTATGTCGTGAAATACTGGAAAACCTGCCCAGGGTGCAATTCGTGCCCTTCTACAGGTGTCAAACATGATACGTTAGTACAACTGTGAAGGGATGTCCAAGGGCTGTTTAAGAGGGTAACCGCCCAAAAGAGCGCCGCAATAAGGTCGAAACCAAGAAGAGCGCGGTAATAAGGGCGACGCCCATAAGAGCAAAAGGGACAAAAGAGCGACAGACTAATTAGAGCGACAGGCCAATAAGAGCGACTCCCAAAAGAGCAAATGACCAATAAGAGCGACAGGCCAATCAGAGCGACGGACCATTAAGAGCGACTCGAAAAGAGCGAATGGTCAATAAGAGCGACAGACCAATAAGAGCGACAGTCCAATAAGAGCGACATGCCAAAAAGAGCGACAGGCCAATAAGAGCGACATACCAAAAAGAGCAACAGGTCTTTTTGGTAGCAAGCCTAAGTTCAGAGATTTCAAAGGTCCCCTCAAAATTTCATCAAGATTGCATATGCCATTTGCCCGGAAGAGCGCGAACAAACAGACAAAAATACAAACAAAAAAACAAAATACAAAATACACAAAACACCCTAGCTTAATTTTTTGGGGGGTCAGTGAAATTGATGTCTTCACTTTGCTCATCCAAAACGTCGCTCTTGTTTTCATTTTGGTCATTTGATAATTTTGGCCTGTCGCTCATTTTAGCCTGTTGCTCTTATTGGCCATTCACTCTTTTTGGTCTGTCGCTCTCATTGAACTGTTGCTCTTTTTGATGTCGCTCTTTTTGGTCTTTCTCTTTTATTGGTCTGTCACTCTTATTTTGTCGCTCTTATTTCCCTGTCGACCTTATTAGTCTGTCGTTCTTATGGTCGGCGCCCTTATTGTCGCGCTCTTTTGACCGTGAGCCGTTTAAAAGAACTCAATCCCTTTTATTTGGCTTAAACGACCGAGAAAAACCTTGGTAGAAACCTGTCAGAATTGTTAGTTTCGACGAGATTCGAGCCCAGAAACTTCCAAATGAGAGTCTTAAACTTGACGCTAGAGACACCAATGTCTGGAACTAACAGATGGAACCCACCACTTACATTCAACTTCGGGGTGGCTCGCACGGGAAACAATTTTACGTACATAATAGATGTGAACTTACCTGATGCTGGTAGGGTCGTGGTGGTTGTAGGTGTAGTTGTTGTTATGGTTGTCGTGGTGGTTGTCGGCGTGGTTGTCGTAGCGGTTGTCGTAGTGGTTGTCGGCGTGGTTGTCGCAGCAGTTGTCGTAGTGGTTGTCGGCGTCGTTGTCGAAGCGGTTGTCGTAGCGATTGTCGTAGCAGTTGTAGCGGCGGACGGTGGAGGAGTGGCTATGGTCGTCAGTGAAGATGTCATAGGAGCAGCAGTGGCTGTGGTCGTTGCTGGGTTTGTCATAACAGCTAGGGTGACTTGTCCTCCCGTCACTGCTGCTGTAGTCGTGCCCATAGAAGTGGTCGCAGTTACAGCAGTCGTAGTGGTAACTGCAGTTGCTGTAATCGCTGTTGTAGCCGATGCTGTCGTAGTTGTATTTGTAGCAGCAGCTATCGTAGTGGCCGCAGACATCGTGGTCACTGACGCACTAGATGCTGTTGCGGCTCCTGCGACCGAGGTGGCCGTGGTCGCTGACGTCACCGAAGCCGTGGTTGTTGTTGCTGTTGTAGCAGCCGAAGAGGTAACGGAAATGCCCGAAGTCTCCGTCATCGCGGTCGTGTCCTCAACCGAGCTCGACGTATCGGTAGACAATGACGTGTCATCCGACACAGCAGCAGCTGAGGTGGTGGTGGTATCTTCGGACACATTGGTCGACTGTGTGGTCATGTTGGTGGTCGTGGTCGTATTAGGGGTGGTTGACGTGTAATCTAGGACATCAAGACACACCAGTTTTAGTTTGAATTACAGCTTCATATTATCATATCTGATAGTCCAAGAGAAATTTATTAAGGTGACAAATTGAGCCAGTTGCAAAGTTTCATGGATAGATTTGTAGAAAATTCAACAGGAAACAAACAAACAATTATTGTAATCAACAATTAAAGAGTCTACTGTTGATGCCTCGTGAGAAAATGTTTGCAACGTTCCTTAAATGAAATAATTCTTATAATATTTTACAATTGCATTTGAATTTGAACCCAAATGTACCTGATGACCTGCACTTGAACCTAACTGTACCTGATTACCGACACTTGAACCTTACTGTACCTGATGACCTGCACTTGAACCTAACTGTTCCTGATGACCAACACTTGAACCCAACTGTACCTGATGACCTGCACTTGACGATCTTGTTGCTCCACTTCTTCTTGGTTGGAGTTCCGCAGATCGCCGTGTCGTACTTCTCGACGATGTACGTGTTGTTGGGACAAGTGAAGGTGGCCTTGGTACCTGAAGGAACCTTCTTTGAGCAGTCTATACCATTGCTCAGCTTCTCTGTCTTGTGTGTGCAGACGATTTTAACTGTCTTCGACTTCAGTCCAGGGCATCCGTTAACTTTTGACGTGAACGCCTTTAGAACAGAAGACTAATTACAATTCATACTGGGACGGGTTTACTCATCAGGTTTTGAGTGAAAACGGTCGTTGCTTCCCTAGTTTACATTTATCAGTAATTTATAATGTCATAAAAAGTATTTTGAAGTAAGAAATTAAATTAAATTCTTATCGTTAAACCGATCAGCATTTTCATCCACTGTAACTCAACCTATGGAAGCCGTAGTGTTCGGTAGCAAATGAGAAAAAGGTGTGGCCTATGGGATCATCGTATTGTGTCCTTGCCGCTACAGGTTTCTTTCAAGATACGTTCTTAGTGTGATGGACGTAAAGCCAGGAATATAATTTACTCGCTAAACCAAGTAAGCTGAATATTGGCACACAACGTTATTAAGATAAAGTTGTGTGGCCTACCTGTACAGCCGGGCGGTGTGCGGCAGCTGCCACCTGTTGTCCAGCTAGAGGGATCCAACCCTGGAGCCGAGTACCTCTACTACAGTCAACCCGGTGTAGCCTACCTGTACGGCCGGGGCGGTGTGCGGCAGCTGCCACCTGTTGTCCAGCTAGAGGTGATCCAACCCTGGAGCCGAGTACCTCTACTACAGCCAACCCGGAGAGCTGGAAGAAAAGAGAGGGTTTCACAAGTACGAAGTTCTTGAGCTCCATGAAATCAAGTCAAGTTCATAATCAAGTTAGTTAGTTAGTTAGTTGATGTTGTTTTAGGGCACTCAACAGTAGAGTTATCAGTGCCCATGTCAATTGTATTGGAATCTTCCAAATTTTCTTTTTCTATTTTTGTGGATTGCCACCAAGCGTAATGCAAAAATAATGTTACATACACAAAATGCATAATATTTGTATCCAGTCCCAGTCATGATGATGGATAAGCTTTTATGGTTCACTATTTCTGATTCTGTCCAATGATTACTGCTTCTTGTCGTCATTGTCGTCATTATCAAGACAAGAGAAAGAGTGAACCATGTCCGCCTTCAACAATGCAAGCTGCGACGACTGCGAGTCTGAAAGAGACCGAGAACCGACACGAGCCTCGTTGTGCCAACTGTGAAAAGGTGCGGGGCGGCGAGGTCATATTGACCATGAATCGTTGCACTAAAAGTACGATTCTTATTAGAAATATTTCTTAGATTGTCCCCAAAATAATAACATATCTAAGTTCAGTAATTTCGAATGTTTACATTAAGTTCGTGACCATGATCGGAGTAGCCATTTGTTCGGTTACGGCCAAATATCACGTAAATATCGTAGCAAAAATCGAAAAAAATCGTGTAAGTACGATATTCATGATAAATTTTGCTTCGACTATACCCAAAAACTTGGTCAATCTTAGTTCAGAGATTTCGAAAGTCCCCTGAAAATGTTTTCAAGATCGCAAATGCCTTACGCCCGTAGAGGGGAGAAACAGACAAAAGAGTTTTTCCTTAAATAATGTGCTTGACGTTGTACAACTTTGTTATCGTCATAGTTTTCTATTAGCATTTCGTTTAGCATAATGTTCTTTTGTGCAACTGAATAGACCTATTTAGATTGTGATGTGTATAACAGTAAATAATAAGTAGGAAGATACGTTATTGAATACGTGTTTTATTGAAGGTACGCCATTACATCTGACTTGGCCTAGACCAACTCGATATATCGATTGGTCCACAACAATCGATTATGACCATAAGATCGATCTATTACATCTCCCTTCTTACAAATTTAAAACTGTTACATCTTCCTTCTTACAAAACTAAAAACTATTTCTAGAACTATTACATCTCCCTTCTTACAAATTTAAAACTGTTACATCTCACTCTTTATACCTAATGGGAACAACAACCCTCCTGCCACATCTGGTATGATGCTGGGGGGAACTGTCGGTTTTCACCACAGCTGGCTCGACAGGTAAGCCGTTGGACAAGTTGTTATCCCTCACATTCACAACTTCCTCACCAAGTGTGATAGCACTTCCAAAGTTCCTAAGTTCCTGAATTCTATCAGGTGACATAGGAGGTCTAGTTCTATTTGGAATAAGGAATCTGCGATTTCTCTCCAGGGTACCACCATCATCTAGCAATACCTGATATGACCGTGGTCTTTCACAATGGTCTGTAACGACACCTGGGTACCACTTGTTGTCTTCCCTTTGTACTCGCACTTGTGAGCCTGTCCTGAGAGGAGAAAGATCATTTGCATGCTTATTGTAATAATGTTTTTGTACCTGTTGCTTCTGTAGCAAGTGTGATTTAGTTTTTTTGTAAATCAATTGCTTTAGGTTGAAGCAAGGAACTTTTAATGGGCAATATGCCATTTAATTTTCTCGAAAATAATAGCTCAGCGGGCGAACCAAGGGTGCTGCTAAGTGGTGTGTTACGGTACTCTAACAGACACAGATATGGATCTCTGCCATTGTGTATAGCCTTTTTATACATTTTTTTTATTGTTTGTACGTTCCTTTCTATCATTCCATTAGATTGTGGATATCTGGGGCTTGATGTGTGGCTAGTGAAATTCATTCTTTTGAAAATTCCCTAAACAAATCACAATCAAATTGCTTTCCATTATCAGAATAGAAATCTTTAGGAATGCCATGTCTAGCAAAGATGGCTTTCAGACAGTTTATTACATGTGCACTTGTGATTTTTGGTAGAGGGTACAGTTCCACATATTTAGAAAAGTAGTCAATCACAAGAAGAAACTCATTTCCTTGCAGATGAAACAAATCTGCACCAACCTTTTGCCAAGGGCCATCTGGTATTTCATGCGGAATGAGTGTTTCCTTCTGATTGGACTTGTGGAAGTGTAGACATGTATCACAATTGGCAACCATGTCATCTATTTGTGTGGACATGTGGGCCAATAGAGAAGTTCCCTAGCTTTATTTTTACATTTATCCATTCCCATGTGATTATAGTGTAGTCGTTTTAACATTTCACTCCTGAGACCCTTTAGGAACAATAATGCAATTACCTTTGAAAGCATGCCCTTTAAATATGATAGTTCATCTCTTATACCCCAATATAGTTTTGACATGAGCTGGCAGATTGATTTTATTTTCTGGCCAACCCATTTGTATTATTTGTATGAGATCCTGCATTTCGTTGTCTTTGTTAGTTTCCTCAGTGAATGACAGCATTCGTTCATTACTGATGGGAAGGTTATCTATTATTAGATTTACATGAAAATTTATTTCAGTTTCAGTCAACTGAAAATCACTGTCATCATGGCTAGCTCTTGAGAGTGCGTCAGCCACAAACAACTCCTATCCTTTTTTGTAGGTAACATGCAGATCATATTGTTGAAGCCTGATACGCATTCTCTGGAGCCTGTGTGGGCATGATGACAACGATTTTTTAAATATTGACTCTAGTGGCTTATGGTCACTTTCGACCTTGACTGATTTACCATATATGTACTGGTGAAATCTCTCACACCCATACACTATCGCAAGGCATTCTCTCTCAATCTGTGCATATCCCCTTTGTGTTTGTGTTAATGATTTGGAGGCATATGCCACAGGTTTATCATCTTGTAGTAGGACTGCCCCTACCCCTTCTTGTGAAGCATCGACTGAAAGTGTTACTGCTTTGTTTATGTCATAAAACTGAAGTATGGGTCTACTGCTGATAATACCTTTTATTTTCTTAAAAGCTCTTTCTTGTTCATGATGCCATGACCATTCTACCTCATTTTTCATCATTTCCCTAAGTGGGGCTGTTATGGAGGACATGTTTGGTATGAACTTTGCAACATAGTTGACCATTCCTAGGAATCTTTCAAGGTCCTTTTTGTTGTTTGGGGTTCTATAGTTCTTTATAGCTGTTACCTTATCAGGATCTGGTTTAAGACCATCCTTTGAAATGATGTGACCTGTGTATTTCAGTTCAGGGATCCTCATTTTACATTTATCCCTGTTAAATGTTATGTTTCTTTCCCTAGCTCTTTGTAAAACCTTGTGGAGGCGTTTATCGTGCTCCTCAACTGTTTCTCCCCAGACAAGTATATCATCAATGAATATGTCTACACCTTCGATGTCATCAAAGTTTTGTTTGAATGTTTTTTGAAATACCTCACTAGCACTTTTGATGCCGTAGGGGAGCCTCCTAAATTTATGCCTACCAAAAGGAGTACTAAAAGTGCATAGTTTCTGACTTTCTGCAGTTAAGGGGACCTGCCAAAATCCTTGATTTGCATCTAAAGTGCTAAAAACTGTTGCCCCTGTTAACTGGCTCGCTATCTCCTATACAGTGGGTAGTTGGTAGTGTTCTCTTTTAATGGCTAAAATTTAGCTGAAACTGGGTCAAGACAAATCCTAATTGCACCATTGTTTTTTTTTACAATTACTAATGGGTTTACCCACTCTGTTGGTTCATCAACCTTATCTATTATGCCTTGTTTCTCTAGCTTAATCAACTCTTTTTTTAATGGTTCACGAAGTCCGAAAGGAACTTTTCTAGCTGCGTGTATTACTGGCTTTACTGTAGGGTATATTGTTATGTTGTGTTCTGTATTTAAACAACCTGTACCATTAAAAACATCTTTGAACTCCCAAATTTAAAAGGTCACTTGGAATGTTTTTTTCTGTTTCTGTTATGTTATCAATTTTTTTTATGAGGCCTAAATCCTGGCATGCTTGTAACCTAAAATGGCTGGTGATGTTTTCCCCTGAATTTGCTACTATGTGAAATTCAAGAACTTTAGACACATTGTGCTTGTTAGTACAGTTCAAAAAACATCTGCCCAGAATTGGTAGCCTAGTGCCCCCATAGCTTGATAAGCGTGTCTTGGATTCTGAAATCATGCCTCGGTTTCCTTTTACTCTTAGAAACTCATTTTCTGGGATTACATTTGCCTGAGCGCCTGAATCTAGCTTAAATGAATATATTTGTATGGTTTGTTTGATACCTGTATGCGTTCATGCCAGTCCTGATTGTCTTTGGTCTTCTTCACTAGGCCTATGATATTGATTTCACTTTGGGTTATTATCAAATATATGCATCACCACTATCACTGTAACTTTCACTTTCTTCATTTAGGTCTACATTGTGAATGTTCGTCTTCTTTTTGTAGCATTGAGATTGAAAATGATTCCACTTTTTGCAGAAATCACATTGTTTTCCATAAGCTGGACATCTTCTTGCTGCATGATTTTTTTCCGCAATAGGGACAGTGTTTGTTGTGGGGCGGGGCCTCTTGCTCTTGAAAACCGCGCCTTTCCGGTTGACTCCTGTTGCTGCGCGTGTCGACCCCGGAGCTCCTTCCTGTTGCCTGCCTCGACGACTTCCCGTCGCGCATCGCGTTTTGCTCACCTCGTGGTGAATCGAGGTTATGTTCGACATTATGTCTCTGTTTTCTGTCTTTTGGAATATAATTTACAGACCTGGCTTCTTCAGAGAACTCTTTCATTTTGTGCCTTTGATAGCTCCGCAGCCTTTCATGTATTAATTGCCTTGGTCAGCGTTAATGTGCTGTCCTGAAGCAATCTTTCACGTACGGTTTCATTGTTGATGCCTATCACCACTTTGTCTCTGATCATTTCTTCTTGCAGCGTACCGAACTCACAAGTCTTTGCCTTTGCTCTTAGATCGGTGAGGAATGAATCAAATGACTCACCCAAGTTTTGGTTTCGTGAATAAAAACGATGTCGTTCGTATGTGACGTTCTTTTTCGGCGTGAAGTAGTCCTCGAACTGTTGAATCAGGTCCTCCACCTTGGCTTCTGGTATATTAGGAAACGTATTGTATATTTCCAGGGCTTCGTCACCGATGGTGTTTAGTAAGATCGCACATTTCGTTTTCTCTTCTTTTTCATTTATTCCCGTCGCGAGCATGTATACCTGGAATTTTTTGCTTCCATAACCGCCAGGGCCCCGATTCATGTACATTTATCCCGGGTATAAGTGGTATAAGGACGGTATAATGCAGGACATGGCAGGATAAGGCCTGGTTAAGTCTGAGCAACTCTCATCCAATCAGAAATTTTCAATCCAACAACAAGTACAACAAATGTTTTTTTCACTGCATTCCACAGCCATGTAAATCAGCAGATTTACAAAAGAACACTAAAAATTTGCACCATCTTTTGTTTTACATTTTTATTTACTGACAGAAGATTGCGTGAGATCATTAAAAGAAAAGAAAGGCGTATTATTGCCGTAAATTTTGGAATAGCCTAGGACTATTATACTATTGTTCATCTGCATAAGGCTTTTAGTAATCAAAACTAGTTATTTGTGCGGGATTTGTGTCAAAACAAGGTCGTGCAGGCCTAGGGTTGCCTAGGAGAGGCCAAGGGCTTGTCAAACGTGTTATGTTAGTATAAATTTTATCTAGTCCTATAGCCTAATCGAACTTTAGGCCTACACTGTTGTATTATGAATAATTTTCTACATCTGGGCCTAGGCCCGAGACGGTTTCTGATTTGTTTTATGAGGGTTATGACAACTTTTCTCGTTTTACACATAGACGCAAAATTTAAAATGTCCGCCATCTGTTTACATATTTTCTTATCCCCGTGCGAGGCGGGATAAGTCTTCATGAATTGGATTCGGAGTTATACCGCACTTATACCGGTATTTGCTTATACCACCTAACTCTGCTTATACCGGGATAAAAATGTACATGAATCGGGGCCCAGGTGTCCGCTAGGACGCCGTCAAATTTCATTGGTTTCGGTTGTTTTAAATCCATTGTGAGTCACTGATAAAATATGCTTTAATTATTGTGACTTTTTTCCGACTGCGCCATGTGATGTGTATAACAGTAAATAATAAGTAGGAAGATACGTTATTGAATACGTGTTTTATTGAAGGTACGCCATTACATCTGACTTGGCCTAGACCAACTCGATATATCGATTGGTCCATAACAATCGATTATGACCATAAGATCGATCTATTACATTGATGTTGTTTGATTTTTTTATATCATTTTTATTTTTGCACTTTAGTATTTAATTAATTTTATATAAAAGCCCATATCGCACTTGTGGAGGTAGCTCTGTTGTTGGTGGCAACAAATAAATAAAAATACAATTTAAAAAAAAAACTCCCTTGCTATATTTTCTCAGGGCAAGTGAAAATTGAAGACTTTGCTGCCCTCATCCAAATTAAACGTACCCAAAGCCGTAGTTAACATAATATTTTTACATGCATGGTGTAAATGAATTAGTATTCAGGTCACTTGGTTCATGTTACTTCACGACATGAAGTGCTCGAGTTCAAGGAAGCGGCTCGCCGCCAGCATGAGCATGAGCATCACTTCTCCATCTCTCGGTGGATTTTGCATTCTTGTAAGATAGTAGAAGTATTTTCTATTACTAGGCGGCTTCGCGGACGCTATTTTTAGTTGCGTTGATGGATGTGTTTTTTTCTAAGTTTTTAGTATGCGTGGGATCTCTTTTCTTTTTTAAGTCCCATTGCAAAATCATTTTTGCTAAATTAGGATAAGTTTTATAAAATAGTATTAATTGCTATGGTAAAATCAATTAATAGAATGTAAAATATCTCGAGGCCCAAAGACATGCTTTTTGTGCGCGTTGAAGGTGATAATTGCAAAGTTTCTATAGAAACTTCACTTGTTAATTATTATATTCCTCAAAAAAACTTATATTAAAACCTCTATTTCTATGGATTCTGGCTAACTTTTTCAATTTTTACTTTCAAAAGTTACTTAATCACCATTATCTTATTGTTCATGTAAAATATGAACGTTGTAGCCCCACCCGTTTGGTCAGAATTGGCCCAAATATCACGAAAATATCGCATTTTTTTTTAAATTCGATAAAGTACGATAATCATGAGAAATATTTCTTCGATTGTACCGAAAAACGTGGCAGGTCTAAGATTTTAAGGTCCGCTCCAATTTTCATCAGCATCGCATGACCGTTAGAGCGCGAACAAACAGACAGAAAAACAAACAAAAGACATACAAAAACACACCCAATCTAAATTTTTGGGTGGAGGGAGGGGGGGGGGGGCAGTGAAATTAGAGTCTTTGCTTAGCTCATCCAATTATTTACATCTTTTGAAAATACCTTTTTTATATCTAGGGCTCATTGAAAAGGATTAATTAAACGAGTGAGCGCAGCAAACGAAGTGGTACAACGCCACTTAGACCTGTCACGTTTTCGGGTACAATCGAAGAAATATTTCTCACGAATATTGTACTTTTTCGATTTTTTTCGTTTTTTAGTGCGATATTTTCGTGACATTTGGGCCGATTATGACCAAACGGGTGGGGCCACAACGTTCATATTTTACATGGACATTGAGGTTATGGTAATGTAGTACCTTTAGTAAGAAAAAGTTTGGAAAAGTTAGCCAGAATCCATAGAAATAAAGGTTTTAATATTTGTTTTTTTAGGGAAAAAAAACTTACAAAAAGCTCATCCATCAACGGGACTAAAAAAAGCGTTCGCGAAACGGCCTAGTTTAAATATGATCCAGAAATAAAAAATCTTTCTCGACCGGGGGTTTGAACCTAGGTCTTCCACATTTCGGGTATAAGGGCGCCTTTGCCGACTAGACTAGGAAAACGCTAAAGTCGTTGTTAGACAAGTGAGCGAGTCATGTGTAGAGTACCGGGTAACATTTGCATTTAAGTTTGATAATATAATTATATAGGCATAAATAATTGGGTTTCCGAGATTAGTTGGTATAAGTGCGTGTTAACTGTAAGGCCATAATGCGCCACTCTCTCCAGCCTATTACAGGCTATGGAAACCTTAGGTAGGGGAAAGAAAGGGAATGTTACCGGATACTCAACACATGCCTCACTCACTCGTCTAACAACGACTTTGGCGTTTTCCTAGTATTGTAAGGGTAATATATGAAACAATACAAAATGAAACGAAATGGTTGGAAAACAATTTCGAAGCTATCTACATTCTTTAAATGAAACCCCTAAAGAAGATAGTTGCAAAGATGTTGCAGAGCTTTAAAAAAACAGGTTTTTACGCAGAACGCAGTGATAAAGTCTGGATCACTTGGAAGCTTTATCGTTAGTCCTAACGGGTTGTGCTTTGCACCAAAACGTCATGTAAGGATGTGTTATATGCTGCTTTAAAGCACATTTTTCAAATATTACTCACTTTTTTTTATTAACTGACAGTAAATATGCCACCAAAAAGTTTATTAGTAGTTATTTGAAATGGCAAAACATGTTCTTATAGCGACATGCGCTCATACTTTCTAAACAACGTCCCAAAAATGCATATTTTTTGGATAAAAATAAAAGGTAAAAAAACGGTCCAGACTGTATGTGAAATGAGCTGGATTTGATCGACAAGCGTATTTTTAAATGGGCATTTAACATTGTAAAAAAATGTTGGCCCGAGCTCAGCAAACACTCTTAAGAAGCGTTTCGTTTGAGAAACGCCAGTCGCTGTCAGTAATCAGGCCATATGATCGCACTCACCAGCACAGTCCAAGTCAGTGGGAGCAGCATCGTGACGCGTCCTGGCGCTAGGAGGGACGAGACGAGAGTGTTGTTAGCATGTTTGGGGCCTCGCCATAGCACCCACCAGGATAAGATCGGCCAGTGTCATTCGAATAGGCTTATCTCTCCACCCACTGGAACATTAATTTCGTCCGTGAGGTTGTCCTGGCACTTCCTCTGTAAAGTTTTTATCATTTGTTTGTCTGTCAGAGAGAATTTTTCGGGTAAATTTGGTCCTCTGGGGCCGGATTCCGGTTCATTTTGAACTCGGGGTGTAAGAAGGGAGTCGGAGGAGAAAACGAAGGGGTTAAGAGGGGTCGCTGAGGCTGGCGCGGATACGAGTTACGACACTCAGATTTCTGTTTTTATTTCTTTCGGGTATACGGTTAGCACCATCGGTATCATATTTCACAACGATCAATATATGAGACCCAGTAAGCGCGTTTTTAGAATAATCCATCGGTTTTGAATAAAAGAATCATGAATCTTCATAATTTACTAAATTTTGGTGAACTTCGGGAATTCATTACAGATTTTCAAACCTTAATTTTCATACTGGATATCAACGTTTAGATCAATTTGAACTCGTAGAGTTGATTGGTTTTATCGTAAGATAAACGGTTTGGTGGGAATTTCCAGAATTGCAATCCATGTTTTCGCTTTTCCATTTTTTTCACGTTTTTGACTTACCTAATGCATTGATATTTGGCTTATACTTGATAACCAAATGTGGATATCAGTTAAAATGAACTCTATTAACATTCATGCAATATTTGATAATGATTGAGCGAGCGAAGCGAGCGTCTCCACTTGACTCTTATGGCTCCAATGTCTGTTTTTTTTTTTTTTTTTCCTGTTACTGCTTCGATACAGGTCGCACCGTTTCTCTGATCGACCTGAAATTTTGCACACATGTACATACCACCTAGGCGGGTTGCTGTATAGTTTTGTGGCAAAATCGTTCAAAAAGTTAAAAAGTTACATTAAAGTTAATCGAAAGTTTTTTTTTCAAACTAAACGGCGACAAAATCTGAGGTGGCCAAATCATTTAGAATGTCCGTCCGATCACGAATATGTTATTTTTATTTTGATCCGATAAGTAGTGTAGATGGAAATTACATTATAACAAAGTCCCGTTACCATGGCAACGGAAAGTCGCACAGCTTTTTTGGCTCATGATAGCGGTCAAACGGAGGCTCGGATCGAGTTGAAATTTTGACCATCTGCAAGTTTCGTTCCCGATTGAATGCCATTAGTTTTGTGGCAAAATCGTTTAAAAAGTTATAAAGTTACATTAAAGTTAATCTAAAGTTTTTTTAAAAAACTAAACGGCGACAAAATCTGAGGTAGCCAAATCATTTAGAATGTCCGTCCGGTCACGAATATGTTAATTTTATTTTGATCCGATAAGTAGTGTAGATAGAAATAACATTTTAACAAAAGTAACGTTACCATGGCAACGAAAAGTCGCACAAGAATTCTGGTCACTATGTACTGCCACCTAGAAGAAATCAAGAGTAAAATAGTTTTCCCAAAGAAATGATGTCAAGGTCCTCTAGATGGCGGTGGATTTTATCCATTGTCTCCTATTTTACAAATTTTCAGCTAAATCGATCAAGACCTTAAAGACTTATTGGTATGTAACATTATAGGAATGTCGTACTCGGGTCGTGTTGCACGTACCGGTGCTCGCTCAACAACGCGTCCAACTGAGCGTTTTCCTAGTATATCGAATCGTACAGCTGCAATCGTCAACATCTGAGCGCGCGCATTTGAGTTGGGCAAAACATCAGCGACACAAAGATACAGGAAATAACTAGCAGACAAACAAACATGGTTACCCTACCTCTTGATGAGGGGTGATTGCTAGGGGTTAGCCCGGGATTAGAGTAACGGGTTAGGTAAAAAGAGTCAAGAAAAAGTAAACTCATCCTTAACAACCACTCATTCCTTCCAGCTTCTTGCTACATAGTTACATCTTTAACCATCAGCTTATAAAAGGTGGCTAAGCCCAAAGCTCCTTTACCCCACATCAAACTCTGCCATTTAATGGCTTCAAAGCCTTCTCCCCTCTGGACACATTATAATTCTATTTTTAAGGGTAAATATACCCGTTCATGTAAACTAAGCAAAAGTTTATGCAAACTTATTGCACTTAAATTATACTGTACTCAAGAAAAAGCCTAGGAATCGGGGCCCAGTAGGTGACCAATCAGTTATGGTGTTTAAATAAATAAAAACATACATTTGTGTTTAGAGTCTACCCACTCAGTCACGAAACTGACTTTCAGTGGAGGATATTAAATTTAAAGCCGACCAAGCCAACCCTGTAGGCGCCGACAACATCGACGAGCAAACAACGACCAACTAGAAACCGGCATATTTAAGTAAGAATCGCCGATCAATCGAGCTGGACACGATTCCACCCGCGGACATCGTCAGAATCAACAAGCCTAATTCGGAACAACCTTACAATTTATTATGTGCCTCGTTTCTAGGACGGCTCCAAATCACCGTCAAGAACTGCAAGCCAAGCCAAGAACTGATTGGCTTAAATCAACATTCGAAGTTAAATAATTTCTGCCTAAATCGGGAAGCTAACCCTGGAACGTCTTCATTGGAAGCAGAGCCTCTAGCCGCGATACGAGTTTCGACAGTGATTGCTGAAGCATAAAGATCGAGGTCCCGACTTCAAATTCCGCTACGTCATTCCTGAAAAAGTGTGAGGTTTGCTTCCGTCATTTCTTGCACGGGACTGAACCCCTAAAAAAACAAGGTCAAAGTGTATTGTTAAAATTTCAATGACATTATATTAAGTGTTAGCTTTTGTTGCGTGTTTCATATGGAATTCAGTGTAATAACAATATTTGGCCCTTACCACGAACACCGTGTGTTTTGCTTCAATCTAGTTCCTGTTAATCTAGGATCTTGATAATAAACAATAACCCGTTGTTATTGAATCCAGGTTATTGTGTAATATTCGGTGACTTTGCTACCTCCGTGCGTGCGCGAGTCGTGAGAATCTGATTGTAACATGATCTTAAAACTGAATAGCTTTAGTTCTATCATCACCACATATAACAAAAACTTGTAAAAAAAAAAAGCCAAACCTTACACATTCAAAAGAAATGAGATCTTAAAAAAGGGCCAAGCTCATCTACCCTTCCACATTTGCGCATTCTTAATTCATAAACGTACAGTGTCCCGTAACAACATCCTAGAAAAGCTTGGCAAAATAGAATTTGCAACTAGTATTAATTTAATCGTTATAGTTCATGCAAATTCTTTTTTTCTAAATAATTTAAAACGTAATGGTCATGCAAATTCAATTTTGCCAAGCTTTTCTAGGATTTTGTTACGGGACACTGTACGTTTATGAATTTAGAATGCGCAAATGTGGAAGCGTAGATGAGCTTGGCCCTTTTTTAGATCTCATATCTTTTGAGTGTGTAAGGTTTGGCAGTATTTTTACAAGTTTTTGTTATGTGTGGGATCTCATTACTTTTTCAAGTTCCATTGCAAAATTATTTGTTTAAATATAATAATTTTATCAAAGTTGATTTAATTTCTATGGAATAACCAATTAATATTGGATGTAAAATATCAATTGGCACAAAGACTTGCTTTTTTAAACAATGTAGGCGATCATTGTCAAGTAACTATAGTTACTTATTGATTATATTCTTGAATAAGGCTTATATTGAAACCTTTATTTGGAAGCCTTCCAGCAAACTTTTTCAGCTTTTTTTTCCTAAAGGAACTACATCACTATTATTATTATTATTATTATTATTATTATTATTATTATTATTATTATTATTATTATTATTATTATTATTATTTATTTATTTTTTACAATCCACATGATATTCTCATGTATACAAGGTTACAAATGTATGAACAATGTACATTTAACAGAATAGTAACGAGAATACCAGCATGGTTGTAGAAGAGAAACAGATAGGGCAGAGCCCCATAGCATGGCATGCCTGTTTCACTTCTGTGAGCGCTTGATACTTAAAACTAAAAACTAATAAGATATTACTAATCATTAAACAATACTACGTTACATTGAAATAGAGAAATACAATAGAATCAAAAATCAGAACTACGTTTCAATAAAATATGAGACATTTACTACACTTAGGGCCTAATGATAAAATGACAAACATGGCATTATTTTATCTAGATTGGTAGATACAACCTAAACTAATTAATAATCAAAAAACAGCTGTGAGAAATTAAAACCGTAGGTCAACTAATGCGGATTAAAACCAGTCTTTAAATGTTACATTTGAATCACTGAAATAAAGTTTTTATCCTATTCTTAAAATTTATATCATTTTTCACTTCCAGGGGTATTGTGTTCCATAGTGTGAGGTAGTAGAAACCATTTTGATACATTGAAGTTCTAGCACGGGGAGGATTGAGAATGACACCTGTGTTCTGGCGATTGAGTTGTCTAGGGTGAATTGAAATTCTGTTGTACGGGTTGAGGCAGTAAAATGACGTCAGATTGTTTTCAATAATTTTTAATTGAGAGGAGGCTACATCGAGTAAGACGCTCAGTCGCACTATCTGAGTAATTGTTCTTCATTAAAATTAACTTAGTTGCGCGGTTCTGAATTACTTCTAGTTTGTGCATATTTATTTGAGATGTAGGGTGCCAAGCAGGTAAGCCGTAAGTAATGATTGGTCTAATTAAAGAGAGATATGCTGTCCTTATTGTTTTGGCTCTACTTTTCTTAAGGTTACGGTTGACGAAGCCTAGTAGCTTAGAGGCCCTATCTCTTACACTATCTGTGTGTTGATCCCACTTAAGGTCTGATGAGATGGTCATACCTAACAGTTTTATACTTTTTTCTTGAGTTAGAAAGTTTCCTGAAATGACATAGTTGACAGAATCGGAGATTTGGATCTAGAAAATCTAATATATTGCGATTTGCTGGCGTTTAGGTGCATACTATTCAAAGCACACCATTTTTCAAGTGCAGATAAGTCAGCCTGTAGTGAATTTACATCATCTATCCCTGAAATCGGTCTAAACAAGGTAGTATCATCTGCATACTGGGCTACATGGGAAGTCACATGTTGAGGTAGGTCCAAAAGAGATATTGCAAACAGAAGAGGGCCAATAACAGAACCTTGAGGCACCCCTGAAGTGACTTCCACAGTGGCTGATTGGGAACCATTAAAGATAACCGATTGTCTCCTGTGAGATATAAACGATTGGATCCAGCCTAAGGCACTAGCTTCTACTTTGTACCCCTTTAATTTTGCTAACAATCTTTTATGGGGAATTTGGTCAAATGCTTTAGCCCAATCTAAAGCTATGCAATCTACCTGTTTTACAGAAGACGTCTCGAGCGAATTCAGCCACTGGTCAATCACTTCAGTCAGGAGTGTAACGCAAGATCTCTTAGGGATAAAGCCATGTTGATTAGAATTAATCAGATTATTTGTTTTAAAATGATTGAATAAACGCTTAGTAACCAGTTTCTCCATCACTTTACACACTAACGAAGTCAAAGATATTGGTCGGTAGTTGTCTATTTTACTCCTATCACCTTTCTTGAAAACAGGAACCACCGATGCCTTCTTCCATACTCCATACCTTAATGTCCATGTAAAATATGAACGTTGTGGCCCCACCCGTTTGGCCAGAATCGCTGGGCAATTTAAACTGACGAATTAGAAAGTAGTAGTAACTAACATCCTTAAAGTGATTTTGAGCATGTTTCAAGTCATATTTTCACCAAGAAGGAATGCTCTTACCCCAAACAAATTTGGCATGTGTTGTCGGGTATCTAAATCCCCTCGATTTTGATAGTTTTCAAGTTCACATCACGTTTCATGACGGCTGGGTGACACCTCGAAATCACCCCAACTCTGCTTGCTGTATAAGGTGCCAGAGTGTGTAGCGCACCGCGGCTTGGCTGCGACGCCCTAACGGGCACCTAGTTCCATCACAATATTATGTAATTCCTGGATCCACAAAGGGGGAGATAAAAACCCCCGTTTCATTATTGTTGGCCTTATAATCATCTTATGGTTATGGTATTGACGAGTATATCTAAACTAAAGCTGCTACGAGCAGTCTTCATATTCTTGTGATAACTATCATGCAAACAAATTATGTCAAGAGTCAAGAGCAAATTAAACTATGTGGTGAATTTTTTAAATTGTGAAGGGATGTCCGAGGGCTGTTTAAGAGGACTCCAGCCCTTGCATTCGCCTTAACGACTGAGGAAAACCTCGGAAAAAACCTTCAGTCAGGATTGCCGGTCTCGACGGGATTCGAACCCGGGACCTCCCGTATTAGAGTCGAGCGCTTAGCGCCCGAGCCAACACTGTCGATGCATAACCATAAGGCCCAGCCTAGGGTCGACAGTAGAATGGTGGTTTTAAACTCCTCTTTGAGGTTCCATCGAAATATCCAGGGGCGTAGGAATAGGGGATGCAGGGGGTGCAGCCGCACCCGGCAAGTGGTGAGATGTGATAGTTGTGACAGCTGCTAGGCCCTACGCCATGAGAGGGACGTGGGGGGGAAACCAATAATTTTTATTCCCCTTGGGATTTCATAATTGCATAAGTATAACTTTTTTAGAAAAAGGTAAATAGCCTAGCCTATGGAGAGAATACAAAATTTGTTAACAATTTTAAAAAAACAATATACTTTAAAATATACATTCTTTAATTTTAAAATATTTTTCCTTTCTATTTCTTTTACATAATACTTTTTTTTTTTTTTTTGGAATTTTTTATTTATTTTAAATTATATTCATAAAAATAAAATAGTAGTTTCAGGAGTGTGGGGGGAAAATTTGAGTTTTAAAGCAAATGGGGGGGGGTTTTTATATTTTCGGGCCCCAAGTTTAAAGGGAAAAACGTAAAGCTGGATGAAGGTATTCTTTGTGGTGTAGAAGCAACGCTTTATAAGAAAGTTTTTCAATGTATTTTTAAAAAGAGCTAGGGATTGATATTTTTAATTTTGGGGGTATATGTTTAAAGATTGTTAGCATTGGTAATGGGGTCCTTTGGAGAAACGCGTTGTATTATGAGTTGGGATAAAATTTTTTGATTGCGATGTGTATATGGTCATGAATCGTTGATTTTAATTTGAAGAGGTGGGGGTTTTTTTTGGGACAAAGACTCCCCCCCCCCCGAAAGTTGTATCAAAGTACTTGCAAAGGTAAAGATTTTTTGGGTGGGGAAGTTTATTCTGCACGGGACCCCAAGGGGGCCCCCTACTAAAATTTCCCGAAGGGCCCCGTTTTTGTAATCTAAAAACTTTTATACCCTTGTGGCGATTTTCCCCCAAAAAATAAGCCGTATGTTTATGTGTGAGTGGATGGGCATGGTATATGAGAAAAAGGGGACGTTGTGGCGGGACTAGGGTTTTAATTTTTGAGGGGGGAAACCAATCCCATCTTTACTTTGAGCAAAAAAAAGCGTCTATGGGGTCTGCCAACAAGAGATGTCAGTCATATGTAGACCCGGGAAAATTTAAATGGCTTCAGAGCGGGCAATGCTCTTAGATGAGATGGGGAATGAGGAGGCTTTCGGGGGGGGGAAAAACTTGTGAGGGGAAAAGTTTAAATACACCGTTTTTGAGGGTTGAAAGAAAAAGGGGAGGTTTTTGTTACAGATTGTGACATTAGGGGAAAGTTTGTTCTTTGGGGCTTTTGTGAGAGTGGTGTAAAGTTTTTCCCTTTTTTGTGCTGTGGTATATGGCTGAAACCCATGGGACGTATTGGTTGTATACCAGTGGTAAAAACATTCGGGCAACTTTGGACTTTAAAGGAGGAAAAAGGGGGGCCCAAAAGAAGGTTTCCCTTGGGGGGACCCCCCTTTTCAGGACCCGGGGTTTTGGGAAAAAAATGAAAAAGGGGGTGGGTGTTTTTTTTTGGTTTGCGGATTTGACTTTTTGAGACCGGTAGATAGGTAAGAGGAGACCAGGAGTGGGCCTGGCCTCTGTTTCCCCAAATTGATTTAATTTTATATAGGTAGATATCGATGGGGGTTAAAATGTTTTACTAAGATCTTTTAAAAAAAAGGGCCTAGGGGAAACCCTTCCCTTTACAAGTGCATCGTGGAAGTTGTAAGAAGTGAAAAAATAGTGTGGTATTTTAAATTTCCCTTTTTTGGAAACCATGTTGGGTTAGTGAAAATTATATTGTGCTTGGATATAAAAGGGGTTTTAAGCGGGCTTTAAAAAGGCTTTTTCAAAGTTTTTGAAAAAGGAAGAGAGAAGAGATTTTTGGGCGAAAGTTGTTTGGGTCGTTTAGAAAACCCCTTTTTCTTAAAAAGTGGAATAATTTTAGCTTCTTTCAGTTTTGGGGGGAAAAATACCTTTTCAAATGATTTGTTTATTTTTAAATGTTTTGGGGGAATGGAAATGGATTTGAAAACATTTGTTTAAAATTTGCAGGGGGGACATGTCTAGCCCGGGAAGATTTTTTGGTTACTAACGATTTAATAATTTTTGCAATTTCTGTTGAGTGGTGTCGAAAAGAAACATTGGGACTGAGTGATTTGGGGGTTTGTTTTTTGGGGGGGGGCATTGCAATATTATGATGAATTTGGGGTCTTTTTTTAATTTCCCCGCTTCTAAAAAATTAGTATTTAAAAAGTTTGATTTTATGTTGGGATCGGGACACTAGTGAGCCTTCTAGGGGTTTAGAAAAAGGTCATCACGGATTGTGGGGTTTAAAGTTTGTGATTTTATTAGCTCCCAATGATGCTTTGCTTTTTTGTCAGCCCTTTCAATTTTTGTGAAAAAAAAATTTTTTTTTGGTGTTTCAAAGTTTGAGGGAGTAAATTTTTCTTGAGGGCTTTATAATCGTCAGAGTGGGTTTAAAACTGGGGGGTGTATTTTATGCTTTCTGATATAGATTTCTGAGATGTTTGCCTTTTTTCCCGTGCTCTTTGTAATCCAAGGATTTTGGGTCAAGGTTTGTTGTGTTTTTGACAGTTTTAGGAAAAGCTTTTTTAAAAAAGACTTGGGAAATTTATTTGGGAAGTATTTGGAAACCCGTTGCGCCCGAGTAGGTATTGGGCCTTTCTTCTTCATCGAAGCTTTGGGAAAAAAGTTGATTTTTGGGTTTTATTGAATTTTTTTTTTTCGTTTAAATTTGTGGGGAGGAATGCTCTTGCGATTTAATTTCTAAAAGGGAAGGGCGCATGATCTGAAAAGGTGGATGCAATATTTTGGTTTTAAAAACGGGTTTGATTCAGTGAGGAATATATTATCAAGGAGGGTACTACTTTTCCCCAAGTATACGAGTAGGAGTGTTAAATTGGGAAGAAAACCATGTTAAAAGATTGATAATGTCTGGAGGCTTTTGGTCTGTGGGGTAGATTTTAATAACATGTTAATGTTAAAAATCCCCGCAAAGAAAATTTTCTGTTTTTGGGGAAATTTGTTTGGTTTTTTTCCCAAGGGTACCCTGGAGTTTGTCCAAGAAGAGATTTAATCTCCTTTGGGTGATCTATAAATTAAAAAAATTCAAAATTTGGATTTTGGTTTAAAGTTTCAAACAAAAAATTCCAGTGCTTTTCAAAGTAAAATTTTAAAGCATTTTAAATTTGAAGTTGGGGAAAAGGGGAAAACTATGTTAAGATGGGGTTTTCGCAAAATAGCTACCCCCCGGTTTATGGGTTGGCGACAATAGATGCTTATGTTAGAGAAAACCTGGTAGCAGAGGAGGTTTTTTCTGATGATTCGACCCCAATTTTTCAGATATCATATTCCCGTGGGGCTGATTTAATTAAATGGATCAGATTTTCTAGCTTTCCATTTTTTTTGCGCATGGAGGGATTTTTGGGACTTAGGATTGTTATTTTACCCGATAGTTTAGAAACTTTTTGGGCTTTTTTGGTTTTTTTTTAAGGGTTTTGGTTTTTTGGGTTGAGATTTTATAGAATAGGGGAATGGTTTGTTGGCATGTTTAGGGGTTTGTGAGAAAAATTAGTGTGTTTAGGCTAATGTGGGGAGTTTTAAAAAATTTTCTGGTTTTTATTGTTTTCAATAAAAGGGATTAGGGTTTGGTTTTTAGCTAAATCAAAATAGGGTTAGGTTTTGGGTTTTTTTTTGATGTATTTTGAGATTTAAATGGAAATGGTGGAAAATCTAACATTTATGTGATGGGCCGTTTTTTTTCTTCCCAAATGACAGTAAGAAATTTTAACTAATCTCTTTGGGGGGCCATGGTTTTTTAAATTTTTAAATTTTTTTTTTGGGGCCCCCCCCCCCCCCCAGGGGGCCCTCACTTTCATTAATTCCCCTAATTTGATAATTACAATTTGGAAAAAAATGACGTATACCACTACTTCGGGGTTTTCATGTTGTGGGGAAATTTAAATTGCTTGATTTTAGGAGCTGGGTAACATCCTGTCCAAAAGTTTAAAAGGGCCTCTCAGATGATATTCCCCGTGTTGTCTTCTCTTCAATTTTACTGGAATGTCAGTGTCCTGTGCAATAGTGGGGATGAGGGCCGTCTCAGACGATAAAAAATTGTGCTTTCTTCTTCCCCCAAAGTACGGGGACCAAAACCCCTGCCCTGCACGCAATTAGAGGGATCGGGCGTCCCCGATGAATGCCGCGGGGCTGGCTTCCCTCCAAGGTACCTGGGCATAACCCGTGCCCGTACGCAATTTGAGGTGGCGGGCGTTTTTAGATGGGAAAGCACCGGTTTTTTGGGTCCTCCTCCAACGTTTTTGGACAACCCCCAGGGCCTGGGCCCAAATAGAAAATGGGGAGCCCTCTCGGAAAGTCTCAGCGACAATAGCTAGGCTCAGGATGGGTTTAAGCAGAGACTCCGCGAGGGCCCCGTAGCTTTGCTGCATCGGTTGGGTTTGGGGGGGCTGCCGCTGGGCGCGGTGGGGACTCCCCTGTAGTGGGCAGCAGTTCAAAAGTTGCAGCTTCGAAGTCCCCGCGGCACAGCAGGGGTTAGTACTTTAATTTAAGCGAAGATTCCGCGTTTTGGGGGAGTGATTTCCGTGTACCCAAATAGAGTTTCGGTGATTGGGGCCCCAGGGGTTACATTTGCACGTTTGATGCCGCCAAATTTGGGTCCTCTGTTTTTGTTTGGGGTGCTGGGCTCACTTGTGTTTTTGCTTTAAAGTCTATATATTAAGGAAATTTTGGGTTTTTTTATTTTTTGAAGACGTTTTTGATTATATTCTTAATAATGGCCAGTGCATTTGGGCGAGGGGGGCCGCACCCCAAATTTGCGGCCCTGGCTTTCAGTCGGGATGTGATAGTAATAGCAAAAAACTCTTAATTGCTTCAAGAATTTAAAGGGGGCTTTTTCCAGGGGGTTTGTCTTGTGATCTATATTTCGTTAAAATGTAGAATAGTAGCTCCTTTTTGAGTGCAGGAGTGGCCCCCCCCACCAAAACCCCCTTTTTTCTGATTGGCGAGTTTTCCCCGGGCATGGCCGAATCTATCTTTAAAAACAGACAGCGATGCCCCCGTACATGCTGGGGGTCGGCCCCCACACAGTGGGGAAGAGGGAGGGTTTTGGGGTTTTAAAAATATTACCCTCTATTTCCACTCCCCGGGGGCCTCTGGCCCGTGAGGGGTGTTGTTTTGGGGCATTTTAAGAGGTAATGGTACATGATTTTTGGGATATGGCGGTAGGTTTGGGGGAGGTTTTTAGTGGGGTGGTAGTGGGGGATTTTAAAAAGTGGAGTTGAGAAATTTGGGAGGGCTTAGATGGATTTTTAGTGTGGGGGGCTGGGAAAATTTGGGAAAAAGGTTTTTCCCAGATTAGGGGGCAGGGTTTCTTGCAATTTGGCTGTTGTCAGCGGCAGACTCTCTGCTTTTATTGCATCAGGGTTGGGGGGTGACCAAACCCGAGATGCTGGTTTGCGACTTTTTGGGGTTTTGGGTACATTGGGCACTGACGGGAAAGGGTGCACATTGGCCGCCAGCTTAGTGTGGAGATGATTTCCCTAATTAAGGGTTTTAGTTTTTTACTACTCTGCCTGTTGGGAGAAGTCCCCCTCTACTTATTTGTACAGTGCAATTAGCTCATTTTATGGCCCTTTAAACCCCCGCATTTAAAAAAACAAGCAAGGACCGGTTGGGATATGTTTAGGATGGGGTTTTCCCCAATATCCCCAAAGAAAACCCCCCCCAAAAATTCGGGGGGGGTTCGGGGGGGGGTTTTTCGGGCCTTTTTAAAATCAATTTACAGATTTTGAGTTTTTTCGAAAAAATGGAAAAATTTGCAATATTTAGTGAAGTATTAGGGGCCGGGAAAAAGCTCAAATTTGTTTTTAAAGTTTTTGCATTTGAATTAGAGGTTGAAAGTAACAAAGTTTGGCATGCTTTTTTTTTTAAACTCTGGGAAACCCGCCCTCCTTTTAAAAAAAAATTTTTACCCTTTTTTTTTTTAATTTTCTGAATTTTTTTTGCCTATTTTTCAAAACCAAAAAAAAAAAACCAGTAAATTTATGAAAATTTGTTTCAAATAAAAATTGGGGGGCATGAAAAAAAAACCCTCCCATATCATATTTTTGATTTTGTCCCTAGATAATAATGGCCGAAAAGCTACATGACAAGCAAGGGCCTTGGCTGTGAGCAGCGTAAAAAGTTTGCTCGACGCCGGGGACCACTAGAGCAGCCCATTGGGCCCTTTAAGGGCCCCCGGAATTTGGGCCCCCTTTTTAGAAATTTTTTTTTGATCCTGTTTTGGGTATACCTTAAGGATAAAAAAAAAAACTTGGGGAAAAAAATTGGCATCCCGGGGCCCAAGTTTTTTTTCGGGCGCCATCTTGATTTGGGGAAATTTCATTTAGTACACGTCTTAATTTTAATCCCTTTTCTATTTCTTTTGACTACATGTGTAATGAATCTAACCCTAAAAAATAGGACTCCCAAAAAAATTTTCAATTAAATGAACAAATTTGGGCATCCCGGGGGAAAAATTGTGGTATTTGTCATAGTGAAAACATATTTTTAAAAGTCCTGCGTTTCAGGTGCACTATTTTCCCCCAAATTTTGTATTTCATGATAGATATATAAAATTTTGGGACAAAAATATAGAAAAAGTAATTTGGAAAAGATTTGGGCTGTAAGGGCCAAAAAAAAACTTTTTTTTATTATCCCCCCGACAAACCCAAAGGCGGCCATTTTCCAAGAGGCCACCCAACAAATTATTTGAAAAATTTTTTGGGAAAAAATGTTGAAATTTTTTATACACATAGATCATGTCATTGAAAAATGAAATTTTTTAATAGGGGCCCTGTCAAAAAATAACACAAAAGGGACCAAAAAAGGCGGCCATTTTAGAAGATGGGCCCCCACCACAAAAACCCTTAGTAAAAAAGGGGAAGTCCAGTAATCACCAACGAGTTTCACCCAGTTAAGTCCCCCCAAAAAAAACAAAAGTCGTTACATGTCGTTTTTTATCAAAAAAATTTCCCCTTTGGGAACATTTACAAGACAGCCAAGAATTCACCAATTGGTTTTTAAAAATATGCCAAAAGGGAGCCCCCAAAGTTTGCCAAAAATTGACCAAATTATAGTATTATGTCATAAAATGACTTAGTTTTGCATGGGTTTTTTTGCCCTTAAAAAATGTGAAAAATCGTGAGAAAATGGAAAAGAAAACCATGGGTTTTCGAGTTTCCCATTTGCCATCAAAAAAATCTCAAATTAACGAATTCTAAAAAAAATTCAGGATACAGATAAAACCAAAAAGTAAAGTAGTGCCCTACATCATTACTATGTGTTGAATAATGTAAGAAATCGGTTTGAAATGCATACATTATATATTTTATGTTTCGTAAAGAAACACTTTATTTTTATCTAAACCCCGTTACCCCTTGGAAACTTGGGTAAAAAGGTTAATTTTCATTAAAACCCAAATAGGGTGCCCCTTTAAACCCGCCATGTTTATGTTTCAAAATGTTTCTATTTACACACAAAACTCCCCTTTTAAAATATGCATATTTTACTGGGGTTTCACTGTGCACACTCTTTTTTCTTGCCGGGAAAGCGATTTTTATTTCACACCAACTAAATTTAAATTTTATTTTCTAAACTAGGAAAAAACTATTCTAGAGCACTGCCAAAGTTTAAAGAATCTTTTGGTTTTAAGTACACATTTTTCTATCACTCACACGCTTGTTTTTAAATGGGAAAACATCCTCTTCGCGTCCTAGAATTTAAACCCCCAAACCCGTTTAAGGGGCAGGGAAAAAAAGCTGAAAGAAAGCAGTTTTTAAAGGCACCAAACCCGTGTGCCACGAGGGGATCCACGTGACAATCAATTATTGGGGGATTCCCCTTGTTTTACCTTTTAGTAATTTTTATGGGTAACTATTTGAAACGTTTTTTGGGGTAAGGGTGGGTCTTCCATCAGTAAGTAAAATCATGTCATTCTTTTGGCTAAAATTTTGGGGTTATATTTGGGGGCTAAGGGTCCCCTCACTTTCTAACTTAAAGGGGGAACGTGAGCAAAAACCCCTTTATGGATATCTTGCCCAAACAAGGAGGAAAATTTTTTTGTAACTCATTGGCTGCTTATCGTGAACGATGGCTATCATATTTTTGTTGAGAAAAATTTTTGAAAAAAATTTTAAAATTGAAAAAAAAAGGAAAAAGGTTTTTTTTAAAAAGGGGAAATTTTAAAAATTTTAAAAAATTTTTAAATTTTTTTTTAAAATTTTTAAAATTTTTTTTTTTAAAAAATTTTTTAAAAAAAATTAAAAAATTTTTTTTAAAAATAAAAAAAATTTTTAAAAAAAATTTTTTTTGGGGAATTAAAAAAAAATTTTTTAAATTTTAAAATTTTGGTTTAAAAATAAATTTGAAAAGAAAATGTAAAAATTTTTAAAAATTTTTAAAGGTTTTTTAATAATTTTTTATTTTTTTTTTTTTTTAAATTTAAAAAAAATTTTTAAAATTTTTTAATTTTAAATTAAAAAAATTTTTTGGAAAATTTAATTTTTGGGGTTTTTTTTTTAATTAAATTTTAAAGAAAAATTTTTTAAAAAAATTCCAAGGAAAAAAATTTTTTTTTTTAATATTTTGGGGGGGGTTCATAAAAAATTTTAAAAAAAATTTTAAAAAATTTAAAAATAATAATTGGGTTTTTAAATTTTTAAATTTAAAAAATTTAAAATAATTTATTAAAAAAAAAATTTTTAAAAAAATTTTTTTTTTGGGTTTTTTAAGGTTGGTTTTAATTAAAAAAAAATTAAATAGGGGTTTTTTTTTAAATTTTTAAAAAATTTTTTTTTTATTAAAAATTTTTAAAAAATTTTAAATTAAAAAAAAAAGGGTAAAAAATTTTTAAAAAAGAAATTAAAAATTTTTTATTTATTTAAAAAAAATTTAATAAAATTTTAAAAAATGAATTTAAAAAAAATTTTTTAAAAAATTTTTTAAAAAGGAAAAAAGGGTTTAAAAAAGTAAAAAAATATGAAAAAAAATATGGGGGTTTTTTAAATTTAAAAAAGGGAATTTTAAATTTTAAGGGTTTTTTTAAAATTAAAAAAAAATTTTAAAGAAAAAATATTTTTTTGGTCTTTTTAAAAAAAAATTTTAAAATTTTAATTTTTGGGGAAATTTTAAAATGGATTTTTTTAAAAAAGTTTTTTTTAAAAAACCCCCCAAATTAATTTGAATTTGGAAAATTTTTAATAAAGAAATTTTAAAATATAAAATTACCGGATTTAAAATTTTTATTTACAAATACCCCCAGGATGTTTGTTTTTTAAATTAAAATTTTTGGAGAATCCTATATACGTTAGATTCATTACACATGTAGTAAAAAGTATGAAATGTATTAAAATTAAGAGCGTGTACTAAATGCATTTGCCAAATCAAGATGGGTCGTAAAAAAACTTAGGCCCGGGATCCCAGATTTTTCCCCAAGATTTTTTTATCCTAAGGTATACCCTAACAGGATCAGAGAGAAAATCTATAAAGGTCGAAATTCCTACGGGACTTAGGGCCCATGACTGCGCTAGTGGTAGCGCGTCAAAGCAAATGTTTTAGGTGCTCACCGCACATGGTCTTGCTTGTCATGTAGCGTTGGGCCCATTATTATTACGGACACAATAAAGAATATGAATCATGTGTTTTTTCATGCCCTAAACTTTATTGAAACAAATTTTCATAAATTTACTGGTTTTGTTTTTGTTTGATAAATATGCAAAAAAAATTTCAGATAATTAAAAAACAAAGGGGGTAAAAATTTGCATCAAGGGTCGTAGGTTGCCAGATAATCAAGGAAGGGCCACCAAACACCTTAATCGTTCTTACGACAATTTAAAACAAATTTGAGCTATTTCGGTTCAATACTTCACTCAATATTGTAATTTTCCGTTTGTCGACAAAACTAAAAAATCTAAAAATTGATTTCAAAATGGCGGAAACCCCCGCAACCGGATTTTGGGATTCGTTGGGGATGTCCAGGAGACCACCTTAACAAATCCCGACCGTCCTGCTTGTTTTTTGAATGCGTGGTATATCCCCAACGGCCCTGTAACTATTATATCACTTTGTGAAGACTTTTTGGGAAACCCAGGCGGAGAGGATATGGGAAGGCAGTGGGACTGGAGGTGGGCGTGATAAAGGGAGTTGGCCAGAGGTGTGTGAAGATGGACTACAGAATAAAATATGTTATCACATACAATAAGGCATATGTTTCTTTATTTAATAATTACGTCATATGTAAGCCCTGTCATAAGACATAAGACGGGCCCCGAAGAGGCCCTCGATCTCGTTGGGGGCCCATGATTTTTGAAAATATTATGACAAACAAGTTAACTGTTGTGAACTTTATGAATATTGGAGAATTTTTTTGTTGATAAAAACCCAAGATGAAATAATTTTCCGATAAAGCAGTCATATCGCCGAGTAAAACATAATTCAGGCTTGTAATCATAACACTATAGGCAGTTCAGGCAGGTCTTATTGTCAAGTCAAGTGATGGATGTTTGAGTGCATGGCCTTTGTCCCACTTCCGAGAAGCAAGATAATACGCGGAACTCGACTTACTAGTGGGCGTCAAACGGTCAGAATAAGGGTTGGCTGCCCTGGTCATCTTGGTTAGGTTCATTGAGATGTCACTCGTCAGTAGTCAGTTATCTGCCGTAGGATACATAACGAGTTTCTATCGCGTGGCGTTTCTTCTAGTGTGTTCGATGATCGGGAGTGAGTGTTTTGTGTACCTATGATTGGCATTGATATTTGCGAATTGCGATGACCGTTGAATTTTAAATTAGTGTTTACTGTTTAGTTGTGTTGTATTCGTCAAGTTATGTGTATAAAACGTGTATTGTGATTTGTTTGTGAACAGAGGGTAACTAAAACAGGTCAGAATGAGCATGTCTAAGCATTGAAGCGGTGCTGCAAAAGCTAAAATTAAACGAAAGAGAGACGATACAATTTTCTGCTGAAATGAGTAAAACAACAAAGTTAAGTGCGTTTTTTTAACTCGGTCAAATTCCACAGCTTTCCCAATAAATAACGAAGAATCTAGGGCGACGGTCGTTCGCCCGCAGCCAAGCGCACGCGACTGCTAGTAGGCGACGATAACTCGGCCCTGTTTACAGCTACCCGAGTTGGGGGGTTTTCAGCTATCGGCACACGCCGTCCCAAAAGATTTACAATCTTGAAACTCGGTATATGACCTGATATGTGGTCCATGACATACAAAAAAAAAAATCAGCCCGATCCGATAACTCGTTCTGTGTTAAAAAAAGTGCGTAAAAGTAGATGAAAATCTTTCGGCTGGCTGGTTGGTTTGGGTTTGGTTGGTTGGTTGTTTGGGGGGGGGGGGGTAGTGGATTCTGCCATAGAGGAATAAAAGCCTACAGAGAAAACGGTACATCTTAGAACTATAAAACTTGGACCACACTTAGATGTACTCAGACTCACAACTTCCGCCGAGAGACAAGCAATATTCCCCCCCAACCCCCCCCCCTAAATCATCCCCTAAAATTAAAATAATTCATAGCTCTAACCCGGAATTGAATTTTTATTCAAATTAGTTATTAAAATTGTGTTCTTAAGTATTTTAATCCAATCGGCCTATTCTCATTATAAAAACCACATTTTGTCAACCCTTATCCCTAATAGTTTATAATAAAAATACAAAAATTTGTAAAAAAACGGCAGCCAAGCTCTCCTTCCAAAGTCTTCGGCTATGAATGCTGTGAGATATAGAAGTTGAGCCAAGCATTTCATTTTTTCTCCCTAGTTTCACATTGAAAAGAAGTAAGATCATTTCGCCTGTTGACAAGCGCCAAGCCAACCCTTTTCGTGGTAAAAAAAGGAAACTTTTAAACTCAAAATTATAAAAAAAGTACTTGGCCATTGACTTTTTAGAGTCCTCGTACCAAAATCAATAGCCAAGTATATTTTTTTATGATTTTGTGTTTAAATTTTTTCCTTTTTTTACCACGAAAAGGGTTGGCTTGGCGCTTGTCAACAGGCGAAATGATCTTACTTCTTTTCAATGTGAAACTAGGGAGAAAGAATTAAATGCTTGGCTCAACTTCTATATCTCACAGCATTCATAGCCGAAGACTTTGGAAGGAGAGCTTGGCTGCCGTTTTTTTAACAAATTTTTGTATTTTGGGGGGATATCACATCTTTTTGTTGTTTGTTTCAAATCAAGGCTTGAAATATGTGAAATACGTGTAAAGGTGGATACAGTGCCTTTAAAACAGATTGTCTAGAAACAAAAGCTACATTTTTTTTGTTTACAATAATATGTAGGCCTAGTTGACAATATTCAATGTTTTTATTAAATTTAATATGGTAAATGTCGTCTTGGGTTTTTGTGTGAATGATTTGTTGACCGGACTATAACACATTGACGCATAATTTAAATCAGCAATTAAAATATTAAAAATGGTAATAAATACGACCTAAAGTTTTTCCCAAAGTAAAGAGTGGTAGGGAACAGTGGAGGTAAAATATCACTTGTCTCCTGGCGTATTATTATGTTTCATACTAGGAAAACGCTTAAGTCCCGCCGCGTTGTTGGATGAGCGTAATTGGTGCATTGAGATACCATGTGTTATATGGATTTTCTGTTGTACTGTGAAAACATCATTACTCAGTTGAAGATTTTTTAAAATTAATATAAATTAAATAAAAAATAAACTTTTATCTTTAATTTTTTTAATTAATCGTAATTTTAAAAAAGAAAAAATCGTAAGATTTCGATTTTCATAAGAAATAGCTATTCGATTGTGCTCTAGTTTCACAAGAATATATTAATTCAAAAAGATTAAGGTTTTGTTTAAAAAATCATTACAATCGGATAAAGCATATTGGTGTAAAAAGTCAAAGAATTGTTTTAAAAAAGAAAAATCACGTAAATTTCGATTTTTATAAGAAATAGTATTTCGATGCGCTCAAATTTTACAAGAATATTCTTAATTCATAAAATTATGGTTCTGTTAAAAAATCATCAAAATCGGATAAAGCTGTAGGTGTTTCCCCCCAATTTTCGATTGTGCTCAAAAACGTGGCCAGTTCTAAGTTCAGAGATTTCGAAGACCTCCATAAAATTTCATCGCAATCGGAGTATCGGTTTAGCCGGAATCGTGTTAACAAACAGACAAAAATACTGAAAAAAAAAAAAAAAAAAAAAAACATTCCGGATTTTTTTCTCCAGTGTAGTGAAATGGAATCTTCGCTCCGCTCATCCAATTATTATGTCACATCATGCCAAATTTCATGCTGATAACTCATTCGGTACCTTTATGGTGAATGCTGAAATTCCAGGTAAAAATAATATAAACTATTAGGGATGGGGGTTGAAAAAGTGTTGTTTAGGAAATGAGAATAGGCTTATTGGGTTAAAACACATTAAAACATAATTTACTAATTTGAATAAAAATACAATTTTGGGTTAGAGCTATGAATTATTCCAAAATTTTTGGGGGTGATTTAGGGGATGTTGGGGTGGAAATATCGCTTGCATCGCGACGAATTATTTTTCATATTAGTATGTAACATCATCCAAATTCATGCTGATCTCATTTGGTGCCTTCATGGTGAATACTGGAAATCAAGGTAAAAATAATATAAACTATAAGGGAGGAGGTTGAAAAAATGTGGTTTAGGAAATGAGAATAGGGCCCATTCCCGGGTTTAAAAAACATTAAAAACATAATTTTAATAACCACCTAATTTGAAAAAAAACATCAGTTTAGATTAGAGTTATGAATTATTCCAGTTTTGGGGGTGTTGGGGTGGAATATCGCTTAATTGCCTCTCGGCGGATTACTTTTATATTATTATGTACCATCATGTCAAAAATTTTATTATGATAACTCATAAGATGCCTTCGTGGTGAAAGCTGGAAATCAAGATAAAAATAATATAAACTATTAGGAATAAGGGTTGACAAAATGTGGTTTTATAATGAGAATAGGCCGATTGGATTAAAACACTAAGAACACAAATTTTTTTTAAAAACTAATTTGAATAAAAATTCAATTCTGGGTTAGAGCTATGAATTATTTTAATTTTAGGGGAGGATTTAGGGGGGGTTGGGGTGGAATATTGCTTGTCTCTCGTCGGAAGTTTTGTGATCTTTAGAAACATTTAAGTGTGGTCCAAGTTTTTATAGTTCTAAGATGTACCGTTTTCTCTGTAGGCTCTTATTCCTCTATGGCAGAATGCACTACCCCCCAACCAACCAACCAACCCAAACCAACCAACCAACCAACCACCAGCCAGCCGAAAGATTTTCATCTACTTTTACGCACTTTTTTAACACAGAACGAGTTATCGGATCGGGCTGATTTTTTTTTTGGTATGTCATGGACCACATATCAGGTCATATACCAAGTTTCAAGATTGTAAATTTTTTGGGACGGCGTGTGCAGATAGCTGAAAACCCCCCAACTCGGGTATCTGTAAACAGGGCAAAGTTATATCGTCGCCTACTAGCAGTCGCGTGCGCTTGGCTGCGGGCGAACGACCGTCGCCCTAGATTTTTATCTTGATTTCCAGCTTTCACCACGAAGGCATCTTATGAGTTATCATAATGAAATTTGACATGATGGTATATAATAATATAAAAAGTAATCCGCCGAGAGGCAATTAAGCGATATTCCACCCCCAACACCCCAGCTAAAACTGGAATAATTCATAGCTCTAATCAAAAATTGATGTTTTATTCAAATTAGTTATAAGAATTATGTTTTAATGTGTTTTAACCCAATTGGCCTATTCTCATTTCCTAAACCACATTTTTTCAACCCCCATCCCTTATAGTTTATATTATTTTAACCTTGATTTCCAGCATTCACCATGAAGGTACCTAATGAGTTATCAGCATGAAATTTGGCATGATGGTACATACTAATATGAAAAATCATTTGCCGAGAGGCAAGCGATATTCCACCCCCAACACCCCCCAAAATCATCCCCTAAAATTGGAATAATTAATAGCTCTAAACCAAAATTGAATTTTTATTCAAATTATTAAATTATGTTTTAATGTGCTTTAACCCAATCGGCCTATTCTCATTTCCTTTACCACATTTTTTCAACCCCCATCCCTAATAGTTTATATTGTTTTTATCTTCATTTCCAGCATTCACCACGAAGGCACCTAATGAGTTATAATCATGAAATTTAACATTATGGTACATAATAATATGAAAAATAATCCGCCGAGCGGCAATCAATATTCCACCCTCAACACCCCCTTAAATTGGAATAATTCATAACTCTAATCTAGAATTGATGTTTTATTCAAATTAGGTGGTTATTAAAATTATGTTTTAATGTGTTTTAACCCAATCGGCCTATTCTCATTTCCTAAACCACATTTTTTCAACCTCCATCCCTTATAGTTTATATTATTTTTACCTTGATTTCCAGCATTCACCATGAAGGCACCTAATGAGTTATCAGCATGAAATTTGGCATGATGTTACATACTTATATGAAAAATAATTCGTCGCGATGCAAGCGATATTCCACCCCCAACATCCCCTAAATCATCCCCTAAAATTGGAATAATTCATAGCTCTAACCCAAAATTGTATTTTTATTCAAATTAGTAAATTATGTTTTAAGGTATTTTAACCCAATGTGCCTATTCTCATTTCCTAAACAACACTTTTTCAACCCCCATCCCTAATAGTTTTTATTATTTTTACCTTGATTTCCAGCATTCACCATAATGGTACCGAATGAGATATCAGAATGAAATTTGGCATGATGTTACATAATAATATGAAACATAATAAAACGCCAGGAGACAAGCGATATTTTACCTCCACTATTCCCTACCACTCTTTACTTTGGGAAAAACGTTAGGTCGTATTTATTACAATTTTTAATATTTTAATTGCTGATTAAAATTATGATTTAATTAATTATTTTATTAATATGGTTAATGTCGTCTTGGGTTTTTGTGTGAATGATTTGTTGATCGGACTATAACACATTGACGCATAATTTTAATCAACAATTAAAATATTAAATTTAATAAAAAACATTGAATATTGTCAACTAGGCCTACATATTGTAAACAAAAAAAATGGTAGCTTTTGTTTCTAGACAATCTGTTTTAAAGGCACTGTATCCACCTTTACACGTATTTCACATATTTCAAGCCTTGATATGAAACAAACAACAAAAAGATGTGATATCCCCCCAAAATACAAAAATTTGTAAAAAAAAACGGCAGCCAAGCTCTCCTTCCAAAGTCTTCGGCTATGAATGCTGTGAGATATAGAAGTTGAGCCAAGCATTTCATTCTTTCTCCCTAGTTTCACATTGAAAAGAAGTAAGATCATTTCGCCTGTTGACAAGCGCCAAGCCAACCCTTTTCGTGGTAAAAAAAGGAAAAATTTTAAACTCAAAATCATAAAAAAAACTTAGTTGGCTATTGATTTTTTACGAGGACTCTAAAAAGTCAATGGCCAAGTAATTTTTTTATGATTTTGAGTTTAAAATTTTTCCTTTTCTTACCACGAAAAGGGTTGGCTTGGCGCTTGTCAACAGGCGAAATGATCTTACTTCTTTTATTTTGGTACGAGGACTCTAAAAAGTCAATGGCCAAGTAATTTTTTTTATGATTTTGAGTTTAAAATTTTTCCTTTTTTTACCACGAAAAGGGTTGGCTTGGCGCTTGTCAACAGGCGAAATGATCTTACTTCTTTTCAATGTGAAACTAGGGAGAAAGAATTAAATGCTTGGCTCAACTTCTATATCTCACAGCATTCATAGCCGAAGACTTTGGAAGGAGAGCTTGGCTGCCGTTTTTACAAATTTTTGTATTTTGGGGGGATTAGTGACTACAGCCGCTGCATCTGTTTTGAGCCCCCTTGTGATTCAGAGGAGGATTTACAAGACGTACCGAATAGTGGAAAAGTGGAAATAGGAAAAGAAATTGACACCAATATGTACTTGTGTGTTATAAACAATACAAACAAACTCAATGGTGATACGCCTTCCGATGCATCTAATATTATATTAATTGATGATAATATGGATGATTCTTCTCAATCTTCGAGCTAGAAAAATTAATGCTGATAATATCATAGAGACATTCGCAGAGCAAAAAGCACGCAAGAAACTTTTCGTCTTATTGCACTTGCAGCTGTAGGTGAGTTGTTTGCCATTCATAAAATGTACTGTAAGTAAATAGTTGGGAAAAAGTGAAATCGTTCTTAGTTCAAATTAAAATTGTCGTTTGCATGCTGAATTGTTCAAGTGCTTACACTATATTAACCTAATTACATATTTATGCATCGGTTTTAACATGGAGTCATTGAAAAAATATACCGGGCCCTTGCATTCCTAGCTACGCCACTGGAAATATGGGCTACGTCCAGCCTTTCAAGCAAACTCTAAGCCCCTTTGCCATTAGGCTCCAAGGGACCAAAGCCGAATACCAAAATTTGAACTAAACTTGGCCAAGAATGAAAAGAATATAATTCTTGTCGACTCCACTAGGGCTAATCCACCCTTAAAACATAAATTCTCCTTATTTCGTCACTGAAGCATGTGAAGCGTAACTTAGTTAAATAATTGTACAAACATGATTATATCAATTTAAGAAAATAGAAGCAAATAACATTGTGCTATGCTTTGCAAGCGGATGCAGTCGCCGGGCAAAGTTAACTTATGGACTAAGAATGCGCAAATGTTGAAGCACAGATAATACACTAGACTAATCAACCAGAATGAGTCAATGTGAAGATTACAATCTTATTCAATGGTTTCTATGCTCTATTGTAAGAGATTAGATGACATCATATTTTTTATTGACGATGACATTATTTTTATATCCGCGAATTCTAAATTTAAATGCATACTTGTTTCAATGTGTTGATGTCATATGGGACAGATATAGAAAATCTGCGGTTTGTTATGCCAAATTTTTTTTAATAAAATGAAATTAACAACAATATGTTGAATCTTATTTTATAATTACTTTTTCGTGAATTTAAATTTGAACGTTAAACAAATTATTTTATGGTGATATTTTTGGAGATTTCCACCTGTAAACCACGGTTTAAATTTTAATAAATAGTTGTATTTACTTTATCAACCGTGAAATCACAACTGTCACTAATGGCCAGGAGGTGCCGGCCACTTTACACACGTATAACGGAGAGGCGACATTCCCTATGATATCTCGGTGCTTAAAAACATTGCCTCCTGTTAGAATGGAACTCGCGACCCCTGGTTTACCTGACCAGTGCTCTGCCCCTGAGCTAAGGAGGCTGATATATTTTGTTACGCGAGCTACAGTGGCTTTCAGTTCGGCTTGTCAGCGGTCAAACCGGTTTCTAAGGGAGGTTCTCTAGGTTAACGTAGCTCAGGCGCTGACGAGCCGAACTGAAAGGAATTATATATCAGTTACCTTGTACCACAAATAAAAGATACACGTACACGTATGCTTGGATATTATTTTATCTCAACGCTTTTGTGTGTGGAAACTCGGATGTATTTTTCATTTTTTTTTAATATGTGGTTATATCTTTCTACGGTATTTGTGTGAAATTAGATTGTTTATCTCTTCCAAGGAAATGAGATTCTGTTATGAAACAACCTTCATGTTTTATTGATTCTAACACATTTGAATGAATGACTTTTCCATATTGAAAACGGGAATTTTTTTCACTATCTTATCTTTTTTCGAAATCAATTCACTCGAAATATTGTTCAAATTATGCGGAGCACAAATCCGGGGATTGGATCAACAAATTGTTAACAATTTTTGGTAAAAATTTTACTATTCCATTGTGGAAAAACATGAGGAGCTATGACGCAAAATGAAATATGTCCATCATTAAATGACAAACTTTCTTCTGGTGCAAAACGCAATATCTAACATTATATGTGATAATTAACTTGGAGTTTTGTTACAAAACGCAATATCTAACATGATATTTGATGATAAACTTGCCAGAACCAGAGCCAGAGGTTCTGGGTTCGATCCCCAGTTAGGGCATACTTTTATTACAACTGCTATCATTGATTAATAATGTCCTCAAAGCGGACTAATGCTTAAAATCCGTATATTCATGATATAAAATCAAAAACTTTGAGTTTTGTAACAAAACGCAATATCTAACATGATATTATTTGATGATAAACTTGGAGCTTTGTTACAAAACGCAACATCGAACATTATATGTGATGATAAACTTGGAGTTTTGTTACAAAACGCAATATCTTTCATTATTTGTGATGATAAACAAACAACACACTACACAATACAACACACAAAACACACACAAACGCAATATCTAACATGATATTTGATTATAAACTTGGAGTTTTGTTACAAAACGCAATATCTAACATGATATTTGATGATAAACTTGGAGTTTTGTCACAAAACGCAATATCTTACATGATATTAGTTAGTAAGTAAGTAAGTAAGTAAGTATGTAAGTAAGAAAGTAAGTAAGTAAGTAATTTTTTTCATTTGACTAATAGAGAGTAGAAGTATAACACTTTCGCCTATTCTCTAGAGAGAGAGAGAGAGAGATAGGTGGAGTGAAATGAATAAGGTGATAATAAAATTAAGGTTAACAAATGTTATAGATAATACATAAATAAATTCACCGTAGAGACAGGTTCAGTCCCAACCCAAGATACAACGTAGGGGGCGGAGTCCTCACAGCTGTCACAACCAAGTTGTCATCACGGCGCCGCGAGGACCTCGAGACTCCAGATATCGAGGCCGTGTGGGTGGAAGTTGCCACCACCTCCCATGCTAGAATTCTGATAGGCTGTGTGTACATACCGCATCCCACACCTGACATCATAGAAGCCTTACATCTGTCACTCGTTTCACTACAATCCAAGGTTAGGCCTAGTGATGTAGTAATTCTGTGTGGCGACTTCAACATCCCCGAGATAAGCTGGGTGCAGAATGCTGGAGAAGTGGTGGCCATTCAAGCTGAGTCTTCACCTCCTCTAGTACCAGTCTTCATGGAGATGGTGGCTGACTTGAATCTCACACAGAAAATCGAAACTCCATCTCGTGGAAATAAACTTCTTGGACCTAATATTCATTGATAATCCAGACATTGAGGCTGCTATCTCCACAATAGCAAATCCACCTACTGTGTCTGACCATATTGCTTTCAGTTGCTCACTAAAATTACCCAAAATAACTTCAAATCGCAAACCTAAAATAGAATCGCAATTGAATTGGCGCAAAGCTGACCTCAATGCCCTGAAAGCTGAGCTCTACAGCAAACCGTGGGGGCGTATGAATCATCACAACGACGTAAACGACCGATGCAACATTTTCTACCAGCTCCTAAACGAGGCCATTACTGATACAGTTCCTAAATTCGTGTAAATAAAAACAAATACCCCTCCTGGTTTGACAGAGAAACAATTAACGCTTTACAACATAAAAACCGTGCATACAGGAGATGGAAATCGTCTGGACTTGATTGCAATAAAATAGAATATCAAACCAAAAGAAGCATATTTACGCAACTCAAACGTAATAAGTATGAGGAATACCTACATAAAATAGATTCTACGGTAGCCAGTAATCCTAATCGCCTGTGGTCTTTCATTCGCAGTAAGTCGAGAACTGCACGGATTCCAGTTGAGGTAGAATACAATGGGACGGTGGCTCAGGACAGGAAGTCGTGCTGCGAAACTGTTTGCCAGTTATTTTCAAACGACATTCTTACCAGCGATCCCAGACGGGCCACAGCCTAATGTAGATGATATGAAAAAAGGGAGAGTACTATCGTCTATTACCGTCTCCGAGAGTGAAGTATGTAATATATTAAAAAATCTAAAAAACGGCAAATCACCTGGCGCAGATAAAATACCAGTGGAAGTCGTCAAGCACTGCACAGTACCCCTAAGCCGCCCTCTCGCTAACTTGTTTAACTCGTCTATAAAAACTGGAGTTTACCCTTCCAAATGGAAGCATGCAGTAGTCACGCCTGTTCTCAAGAAGGGAAGTCGGTTTAAGGTATCAACTACAGGCCTATCTCCCTCCTACCGTTATTTTCAAAAGTCTTCGAGGCAGTTCTTCACAAAAATATCTATAATCACGTAAACAAAGCAATATCACCGCAGCAACAGGGGTTTGTACGTAAGCGCTCTACTGTGACCAATCTCGCCATCTTTGCTGGGACATTGCTGACTGCATAAACAACAGACAACAAGTAGATGCAGTCTACACTGACCTAAGCAAGGCGTTCGATAGAGTTGACCACACCCTACTAACTCACAAGCTTAAAGGCTTTGGACTCTGTGGACAGATCCTGAGCTGATTAGCGACTATTTAACTTCTAGAACACAATCCATTGGCATCGACTCAAGTTTTATCGGCATCAAATAGTGTTTCTTCGGGAGTTCCACAAGGCTCAATCCTTGGGCCTCTCTTATTCACCCTCTTCATTAATGATCTCCCTACAAACATTCAAAATTCAAAGTGCCTCTTATATGCCGATGATGTTAAACTGTACCTCCCAATTAATGATCAATCAGACGGTATCAAACTCCAAAAGACCTAGACGCACTGTTCATTTGGTGCTCAACCTGGAAACTAAGTCTCAACGTGTCAAAGTGCTTCGTAATTTCTTTTACAAATAAACGTAAAAATATAACTACACATAATTACAAACTCGGCGACTCGAACCTACAGCGTGTGCAGGAAGTAAACGATCTTGGAGTCCATCTCACCGGCAGCATGAGTTTTAGTAATCATGTGAACAAAATTGTTCCTAAAGCTCTAAAAATGTTAGGATTTCTCAGAAGAAACTGCCTAGACACCTTCAGTCAGAAAACACTACGTATTCTATATGTGACTCTAGTCAGACCACAGGTGGAATACGCCACTCAGATCTGGAACCCACATCACCTGACTAAAATTGCTGCTGTGGAGCGCGTGCAGCAACGTTTCATAAAATACATGTGTTTCAAATCTCATACCGAATACACCGATCAAACTACACAACTATGTGCAACTCCTTGTTTCTAAAATCTCTTGAAAGCAGAAGACGGAGTATGGACATTCTTTTTCTCTATAAAATTGTTAACAACCTGATCGACTCCACCCTAACAGAAAGAATCAACTATCATGTACCACCAAGAAACACACGTAGGCACACAGTTTTCCAAATCCCACCTAGTCGTATAGATGTTTACAAGTACTCGTGTATGAATAGACTACAGTCAACATACAATCAGTTATCAATAAATCACGACCTGGACTTGCATAACACCAGTCTACACACCTTTAAACTGAAAATCAGGGCTATTACTTAATCACACACACACACTCACACAAAAACACACGCGCACACACACACATACACACACACACACACTCATACCCAAACTACACATCCTACTACTTGTTGTAAATATCTACTGTATTATTGTTCTAAATTGTACTATGTATTATGTATCATGTATGTTTATTGTATTGCACTCGTGGGCTTGCCCCGTTGACAATAAAGAATTAATAATAATAATAATAAATGTAATAATACAACATGAAACATAAAAAATGCAATAACATTTACAATTATGAACAAAATAATAATTACTACATTGTAAATATTGATATTAATGACAATAAACAAGGAAATTTATTTGGGAGAGCCGTCAGATAGAAACTCATGAAGTGAGTCATAACTGTTTTAAAGCAGGAAGGACTTTCGATTAGATTTGAAAGAATTGTCAGATGGGCATTAGCGAATTTTATTCGGAAAGTTATTATAAATAATTGATGCTAAGTAGTATGGACCTTCAGAGAAAAGGGAAAGATAATGAGATGAAATGTGAACTAAATTGCTGGAACGTGTAAAGTGATCAAGAACAGTTGTGTTATGCTGGAAGATGTGGGAATTAAGGCGAACAAAAAGAGATGCTGATGATAAACTAGGAGTTTTGTTGCAATACGCAATATCTAACATGATATTTGATGATAAACCTAGAGTTTTGTTACAAAACGCAATATCTAACATGATTTTTTATGATAAACTTGGAGTTTTGTTGCAAAACACAATATCTAACATGATATTTGATGATACACTTGGAGTTTTGTTACAAAACGCAATATCTAACATGATATTTGATGATAAACTTGGAGTTTTGTTACAAAACTTAATATCTAACATGATATTTGATGATAAACTTGGAGTTTTGTTAAAAAACGCAATATCTAACATGATATTTGATGATAAACTTGGAGTTTTGTTACAAAAGGCAATATGTCCAAGCTTAATGCTGGGTTGTTGTTGTAATTATGAACACTTCTCACTTCAACACAAGATTAACACTGTAGGATGGGCTCGGACCAACATTTTATTTATTTATGTATTTATTTATTTATTAATTTTTTTTTTTTATCTCGATGGACATAGTCCATTTCGTAAGATATATGAGGAGTCGTATATCTTGCCTAAATGTTTAAATGGCGCAGCACATGTTAAAATGCCGACAGAATTGCCTTGGTCTTTTAAAAATAAAAGTTCCCCACTGAAAACCATTTGTGTGATTATGTGGGTGACTAAGTACGTATTAATGTATTTATTTAATGCTAGATCGCGGAGTAGTGTTATAGACTGTTACTATTGCTCGTCCATATAGGGGCCTAATAATGAACCAGACATCGAAATTATTAATGATCAAATAGGTTTTTAACAGATAAAATGTTGAGCCTAATTTTTGATACCTTATTATTACTCTGAGATTAATTATTGCCTATTGGCTTGAGTTGCGTTTTTAAACCACTTACTTATTATATTGTGTGGTTTGTTGGCCCTGTGATAGAGGCTCTGCTTCCAATGCAAAAGTCAAAGGTGAGATTCCCGCTTTAGGCAAAAGTTTGCTTACTTCTGATGTGGACTTAAGTCCATCATTTCTTACCTTAGGAATTTGTAAACGGTGACTTCGGAGCCGTCCTAGCAACGAGGCACATAATACATCTGAGTTGTTCCGAATCAGCCTTGTTGATTCTGGCTCTGTCCGCGGGTGAAATCGTGTCCAGCTTCATTGATCGGCGATTCCTACTTAAATTTTCCGGTCTCTAGTTGGTAATCGTTCGCTCGTCGATGGTGTCGGCGCCTACGGTGTAGGCTTGGTCTGCATTAGATTTCATGTCCCCCACTGAAAGTCAGTTCTGTGACTGAGAGGGTAGACTAAACTTGAGTAACATCATTTATTTGTATTATTTTTGAGTCGATAGATTTCAACTGCCAATATTACATTTTGGCACATAATTACAATTTTGTTTAATTTGTTCTCTTGCCGCACGAGAACAATGCGATCGTATCATAGGGCTATGTTTCACCAGGTAGAACATAGGACATGCGTAAAAAATATAGATTGATAATCTACTTCTAAAGGCTGTGCGTGTAGAATGACTTCTTGATAAATTTTCACATGGCTTTGCTTCAGGGCTAAACTAATAGTTATTTGAAAATTGTCCAATGTGTCCTATTCCCTATTAAGGCCATTGTCATCACCCTAGGGTCAAAACCTTAATAGTCCATGTCCATGGCTGAATGAAAGAGTAGGCCCTACCTTTAATAAAACAGCAAACATTTTTTTGGGGCGAGATATAACCTCACTGTCGACCATTATATTTCGTTTTTTGACAAACGTGTAGCCAGCACATTTAGTGCCAAATAAAATAATTTTGAAAATCGGTTTTCTGGATAATATAGTATCTATGCACCTTTAGCTTCCACCCAAGGAAAAATAGATTTCTGAAAGAACAGTTGGAACGATTTTGTCAGACGGTACAAAACTAGGAAAAAAACTCGTATTTGTACCGCAAAAAAAAGTTCACCAACTTAACTCGGTTATGTCCCGACCAAAAAATCACAATTCGATTATATTATATTAAAGGCCCTCTTTCATTCAGAAAACTTTTCATCGATGTTTCTTCGATTTTCAAATTAAACGCCAGAGGTGGATACAATAGCCTTAAACTAAAACTAATGGATTCAGGTAGGGCCTACATACGTCAGAAGTTAATAATCTTCGGCCTGAAGCTGGGTTCGAACACGAGAACTTCAGGGTTGAAAGCAAGAACACATTGCACCGTTCTAACGACACATATTTATTATTATATTATTTATATATATATTATAACGCATATTGAAACTTTTCTTCACACTCCATAAACGACTATGTATTTTCATGAATATAATTAAATATAAACAATCCAATACAAAAATAAGTATAATGTATAGAAATTTAGAAGGGAAGATATTATGAAATTATGAAATGTATATTTTAATGTATATATTTATAAAATTATTAACAATATATGTATTACTCTTAACCATAGGCTAGGCTATTCACTTTCTCTAAAAAGAGTTATACTTGTTCAATGTACCAGTCAAGGGGAATAAAGTTATTGTAATTATTATTTTACCCACAATCTTCACACTTCTTAATAATTATTTATATAACCATCCAATTATTTCTCTAGTTTAAAAGTCTCTCCAGGTCAACTATGTTCCCAAGCTGTGATTAACTGATTGTTGTTCTGATGGTTTATTGACTTGTTTTCCCTCGCACCTAGAGCACACCCACAGATCGATGGATTTGTCTCCCTAGGTCTTGGTTTAATATTATGTTTTAATTTTGTAAGTTTCTCGTGGTGACCCGGCCCAGGGAGCAATGTATGCCCTTCTTCAGGTGTCTTACTAGATACATTGGAATAAGCACAATTGTGAAGGGATGTCAGAGAGATGTGGAAAAGGACAGTGTGGAAACCAACATGGTTTTAGGAAAGGTAGATCAACGCAAAGTGCCCTTCTAGCATTTACAGATTTTATCTATAAAGGGATTGACAAGCGGAATGGTAAGGTTGGAGCTGTTTTTGTTGATCTTAGGAAAGCATTTGATTCAGTACCTTTTTTACCTCTTTTAATAAAACTAAAAACCAGGTATAACATAAGTCCTTATTTGTTATCAATATTGGCGGATTAATTTTTAAAAAGAAAAATGTTTATCAATCTTGCAAAATATAGTTCAAAAGTATTCAATATATTTTGTGGAGTACCGCAAGGATCAATATTAGGACCCCTTTTATTTATTGTTTACATAGATGATATATCTACTATAATGGGAGGAATCAATTATATTTTATATGCTGATGACTTGGTCTTTTATTTAGAAGGTGTGGATGTTGAAGAGATCGCAAGACGTCTTCAAGAAGTTTTAAAGAGGATGGATGATTGGTTTAAAAACTCAGGAACTTGATATTAATTATAGTAAAACAAATTTTATGATTTTTCATAAGGCTAATGATAGAAGCATGAATGATATTCATTTGACGTTGAATTGTAATGGTAAGCTAATTTCTAGAGTATATGAATTTAAATATCTTGGAGTTTTCTTAGATTGTAATTTAAATTTTAAGAAACGTTATGAATATGTATGTAATAAAGTATCATCAGCAATAGGAATTATAAGTAGAATGAAGAGGTTTGTAACAGAGAGAATGTTGAGGTTACTTGTAGATTCTTATATTCACTCTATTATTGATTATTGTTTAGTGGTTTGGGCAGTAAGACCTTCTACCGAATATGTTGTACTTCAGAAGAGAATTGACCATCTGTTTGATTCAATTCCTATGAGCCAAGATTTACAATCTGATTGCTTCACGATTGAGGAAAGAATGAAATATAGCGTACTGGTAAATACATACAAAATATTGAAAGGTATGTATTCAGGTATTTTACCAAATATTTTTTAATTTGTTGATCGTGATAGAAATTCTATTCTAATTAACTCTTTGAAAGTCCCTAAAATAATTTCTGAATCATTAAGAAAGTCATTCTTGTACAAAGGAGTATCCTTTTGGAATTCAATTTCTTATGATATTAGAAGCCAATTTACTGAGCTAGGAATAGTACAATTTAAAAGTAAAATTGAAGCAATGATAATGAATCGAAGAACAAAGAAGAATTGATTTTTACTATTTATTTGTGGGGCATTGTCTCTGTGTTTATGTAATGTTAATTTATCTTCATATGTTCTTATTCATGATTTTGCTGTTCTCTTTGTTTGTTCATTATTGCTTTGATTTTGATGTATTCAATGTATTTTCAATTGATATTTTCTGCCTAGATTGTCTGGTTGCCGCCACTGGTGGAACTTGAACTTGAGTTAGGTGTCCATGTATCATTGCTGTGATCAGTTTTGACTTGAACAATTTTAAATAATTATATATCTGATATAATTATATATTAGAGTCAAGATCTTTTGCACTAAATTGTTATCAAGATTTGAACACAAGAATGATGGTTGAACACAAGAATGAAGATTCGCGTTCGGTGGTTTCTTCCGCGAAAGATTGATTACTCCCTGATTTGCTGTTCCTGATTTTTGGCAAACCTCATATTCGTTTGAGTGGGATCGTCTAATAAATCATTTTTTTTTTCTTTTCGTTTTTTTTATGTTTTTATTTTTTCTTCTTCTTTTTTCTTTTCTTTCTTTTTTTTCTTTTTTTTCTTTTCCTTTCTTTTTTCTTTTCTTTTCATTCCCCACCCCCTTTTTTATATATTCGATTCATTCATAAATTGCATTTAATATCCTTTTTATTTGTTATCAAATTTGTTGAATTTAATGCATTGTTGTAATATTACTATTTCAAATATTTACTTAAATGTAGTTCATTGTTGTGTCTGCATCTATGTAATTAGATTTATTTAGTTGTCCTCCTTTGTAAATCAGTTTTTATAACTGAATAGGATAGACTTAAAATAAATAAATAAATAAATAAATTAATTAAAGACTCAATCCTCAATGCTATCCTAAATCCATGTATTTCTGGAACTTTGTTCTGTTAATGGATATCTTTATAAATAAAGAACATTGAAAAAAATGTAATATAACGTTATATGAGTATTTTAAGTGTAAGTAAACTTGACATTTCCCAGTGGGCCTTGATTGAAACGGGTCTTGCACTAGATAAATAATATACAGTCACACAATCACGTTATATTAACGAGTTTAAATAAAGTGAATTACAAAGTACCTTCATTGCATCTGATGAAGTACACAAGTGTACAAGAATTCTCCAACCAAAGCAAACAAGCTTTCACTCAGAGTCCATGTTTAGTCACAAGAAGGAAAACCTGTTAGATTATTTAATAATTGCCGTAAAGCAAAGAGCCAATAGTGTCAAGGCCCGACTGTTCTCCCAAGGTCCTCCAAATCTCCAAGCACCCGTCTTTCCACTAGGACATTCAGATGACCATGGAACCCATTAGATCACAATCGTAGACGAAACTGAAAACTGAAACCACAACAAAACACGTAGAAATACAATTGAGAAGCTTAAGTTGAGTCGGAAATGCCCTATGAGAATATCCGCCTTTCAATACTTAATTTCAAGTATTGAAAGATGCTGCAAAAGATTCTGCTCGTTCGATTTACAGGACTTTAACCTATGAAAGCTGCAATACTATTGTTGTCAGGCTACTTGGCCTAATAGGGCTTCCAACAGATGTAAGGCTGCTTCCGTGAGCTGCAATCACTCTGGGGTAGATCCCACAGAACTCTTTGTGTGCAGTACATCACAGCGCACACGGAGCCAGCTGCAGGGTCTTTGAGAGCTCCACTTAATGGATGGAATGTCGCTTAACAATGCACCACCTGAAATTTACAAAATAGAATTGAAGAGAATTAGTGACAATGGGTATAATATGTTGTTTTTTGTGGATCGTGGGAATACGCAAAATAATCACTCTATATTGTCAAGTTTTGGACTAGTTTATAGTCATATCCTAGTTGTTTCATCATTCAAGAAGGTTCCACATTCCTGAGGATTGTCGTAATTACTATCAACAATGAATGTTGTGATTGCGATTCAGAGGGATGTGATGTTATCGTTAACATTGAACGAGAGTTTAAACAAGTCTATCATTATTGCGATCGTGTTTGGAGCACAAGGAATGCGTACGTTTCAATAACATGGGTTGCTGATATTTAATAAGAGGTCAGGGAAGGTACCCTCTCTATTGAGCGTTGAGACGACGGATAGGACTGAAGAAGACTTGAGATAGGAGTTTGGACATAGATGAATCAAAAGGGGATCAGGGGAAGCAAAGGTGACAATGGAATCGAGCCTCGTGGGGAGGGGAGAATAGCCAAAGTCCGGGGTTCGATGCTACGTGGGAACCGAGGATGGAACTGATCGAGGGTCGTGCGAGGAAAGCGAAGTGAATAGCATCTGGAGACTAAGTCAGGAGTGCCAAGAGCCGGATGTAACCGGGTCTAGCCAAGGGGCGAGGGGAAAGGGACCGGAGAAAGCACACCAACCTAGCAGGGTCAGGGGGAAAGTGTGAGCCATGTTCTCATACTAATAGTGTCAATAGAGAAGGGGGTACGAACCCACGTTCAACAGAGCCGGATGTAACCGGGTCTAGCCACCTAAGAGGCGAAGAGAGAAGACCAGGCGGTCAAGGGATCCGGAGTCAAGAGTCGACACCAACCTAGCAGGGTCAGGGGGAAAGTGTGAGCCATGTTCTCATACTAATAGTGTCAATAGAGAAGGGGGTACGAACCCACGTTCAACTGAGTACGATGCATGGACTCCCTGGTTCTAGGCAAGGGTAGAATGATGTCTTGTCAATACAGTGCACCCTTCTTAATCAGATTCATGTATTTAACTGTGTTATTCCCCCTCCATGAACGCCTTTATCCAAAACCCCAACTGTTAAGTGGTGATACCCCTAAGAGTCCGCTACGTTCCCACAACAGCTTCTAAGGCATTAATACCTTTGTAAAGGTGGTAGTAACCCTTGATCCTCACAACATCATGCAAAACACACCTGGCGCCAACATTCGGATCTATTCTAAACATTTGTGAAATTTATTTGGCACCTAGAAATGAATTATGTATCTAACTCAATTTGACCTAACGTGGCACTATCCCTAACACTTATAATTAACACCTTAATTTACATATCCTAACTATGGGAAAATACCATGCAACATGTATGTTAGATGAGGTGGATGGAACGGCAAGCAACACCGGGTCATATTAGTGGAAGATATTGATTATATATCTTACATCACAACAATCCGAGAATAGTGCACTGTCCAATTAGTTAAGCCAACTTGCCCCTAATAAGGCATTAACTCGTGTTTTGTATTTGTTTTACAACAAAGTTCGAAGTAAACACGAAAACTTCGTATTTATTTTAACGCTAACAATCTTGAAAGACATTTGCTCGATTAAATTGTTTGTCAATTTATCAATCAGGGTTATTAAAACTTCACTAAGGTTACTTCTCACATTCAAAAATATATTGAAAAGACTACGAACTCACCGAGTGCCTTCCAAACGACATCAAACTTAACACCGACCCAGACGTCCGTGTTGTCGTAGCCCCTGCAAAAATGGTGGAATCGCAGGAACGTCAGCCTTGAAGTCATCCTGACGCCCTCAATAGTGTCCATGATGTTTCCCGCCTCCAACTGCGCAGTCTGCGGTGGCCTCCGGCAATAAGTCTTGCTGGACACTTCTTCACCATTCCACGTTCAACACGTCTAATACGCACGGAGCTGGGACAAGACATAGCCCGTCTACCAAGGTCCTCTAGACCTCTCGCCACCTGGCGGAGGCTCGCTAACTGCTCGTGTGGCACTAGGTTAGTCGTCGCAACCCGTTCCACAATGTATATCAGCCATATTGGTTGACATGCAACGAGAAAGAGAGGGAATTTAAAAAATCAAGTGCACGCGCGCCCTATAACTTGGACCACAAAATGACGATTGGTAAGGCCATAAAAGAATCGCGTGCATTTTTCGAGATAATAAATTGAACACCCCATAAAATGAAGCTAGTAATTTGTTGTAATGTAGTTAATAAAATAAAATAATATTAAATACCCTCTGTTATAGCTTTGGGTTTGTTACGTTTAGTGTGATGTGTAGGATATCATGCGCAATTTTTCTTACGATTTTGAAATTTTATTTCTAACAAGCTGTTTTCTGATATTGGATGAGCGTAGCGAGCGAAGCGAAGATTCATTTCACATCACAGGAGAAAAAAATCCGGCATGTTTTTATTCTTTTTTTTTCGTATTTTTGTCTGTCAACTACAAACGAATTCGGCTAACGATCTCCAATTGGCTCTGAATGTAATGGAGGCCTTCGAAATCTCTGACTTAGAACTGCACGTTTTTGACGCGAATCGAAAAAAATTATCTCATGAACAATCGCAATTTACGATTTTTTTTTCGATTTTTTCAAAAAAAAAAAAAACTTTTTCTTCGACTTTAAAACACCTACATGCTTTATCCGATGGAATGATTTTTTCACAGAACCTTATTTTATGAATTAATATATTCGTGTGAGATTTGCGCGCAATCGAAAAATTATTTCTTATGAAAATCGCAATTTATGTTTTTATTTTTTTTATTTTTTAAACATTCTTTGACATATAACAACTACATGCCTTTATTTGATTGTAATAATTTTTCACAGAACCTTAATTTTATAGACTTATATATTCGTGTTATTTGATTCGCAATCAACAATTATTTTCTCATAATAATTGCAATTTTACGATTTAAAACAGCGTTTTGATAAAATGCTAAGTCTTTTAAATTTTCATTATTTTTTAAAGTGAAAGGTTTTTTTAGATTACAAAACAATACATATAACATTCACTAGACGGATTTTATAATTTTGGTTTTGTTTGATAATATGATTTTTTTCCTTTGCATTGTTGGAAAATGTATGTTTTTTGTAACAATCTCATATTCCCATATTTAATTAAAAAAATATAAAGCTCATCAAAAAATTTGTCTAATAAATTTTTCAGAATAAGACTTGTGAGCATATCAAAAAAGAAATTATACTAAACTCAATTACTAAAGTAGGGAAAAAATTCTAGAATAAAAGTTTTTTTGTAATGCTTAAAAGTTTTATTTTTTGTTTTTTTTGGTAAATTTGAGTATAACATAGCCTATTGAGGTTCAGTTAGTTTATTTTTACATGAATTCACTGGTTTATAACGCTGTTAATCTAGGCTTCTTTAAAATTGATCTAAAAATGTTATGAACTAACACTCTATACAGCCCTAGCTTCGGCCAAATAATCGGTACTGGTAAGCCATTTTCCCATGTAAAATAGCTTACAGTGCTCATGAAACAAATCATTTTATGCTTTTAGCATTATATCAGCATAAAAAAATTATGTATTCATTAAAATAAAAAAGTAACTTAAAAGCATGAAAAACAATAATCATGCAAAATTGCCTGGTTTTTCATACATTTTCCGTGAATAACCCTTAAACAATCATTAACGCTCCTCCACAACGCCGCCTGAAAAAGCGTTTGCGAAGCTTCCTAGTTTAATTACCAACATGGCCTGTGCCCAAAGCACACATGTGATAATAAATATTGTCTACACATACTCATAAAAACACTAGAAATGACGGTATTTTTCAAGGTGGCGTGTGAAAAATTACTATGTCGCCGAAAAGCGGAGTTTTAAAAAAGGAAGAACGACGACATGTCCAAACCATAACCACTATATGACGTTTATAGTGTCTTCATGATTACTAACGTGGTATTGAAGTCGTTGACGGACTTCGTGTTTTAGGTAATGAACCACTAGTATGGCAAAGTGCGTGATATGTACGTTTTACTACTTCCCGCTCTAGAATTAGGCACCAAGATGGCTTCTAATTCGCTGCTGGCGACGCCTAACTAGAGAGTTTAGTACGATCCTGCCGCTAGGCGGAGATCCAGCAGACCTTGGTCTTACACATAAACATACAAGTATAACCTAAGCTCGTCAACCACAACAATTGAGCTTGGGCTGGACTCGCCTAGCTTCACATCCGCGTCTGCCAGCGAAGCATCAGGTCACGTTATACTAGGAAACGCGCAGTTGGACGCGTTGATAAGCGAGCACGTGCTATAGCTCTAGACCCACTTGCACATTTTTTTAAATTTAAAAATTTACGACGTTCGCGTTTCAGTATTATTTATATTGCCACGTAGTTGGGTAAACCCGTGTTTAAATTCTTTACTTTTAAAATCCACCGCCATCTAGAGGATCTTGACTCCTTGGGAAAACTATTTAAACTCTTTGTTGACAATAATAGACCTACTTCCTCGAAAGTATTTTGATTACTTCTAGTTGGCAGTGCATTGGAACTTCGCGCGATCGTTCGTTGCCATGGCAACGTTCCTTTTGTTATAATGTCATTTCCATCTAGACACACTTATCGGATCAAACTACAATTAACATATTCAGTGCGCGGACGGACATTCCTAAATGATTTGGCTTCTCAGTTTTGTCGCCGGTTTTTGAAAAAAAACTCTCGATTAACTTTATTGTAACTTTTTAACTTTTGAAACGATTTGTGCCACAAAACTAATGGCATTCAATCGAGAACAAAGCTTGCGGATGGTCAAAATTCAACTCGATCCGAGCCTCCGTTCGAACGTTATTTATCGACGAGACATACAAACAAAAAAAAAAAAAAAAAAGAAAACAACAAACAAACAAAAAACAAACAAAAAAAACCAGTGACTAATTTTTCGCGGCAGAGTCAAATGGAAACGGCTCGCTTCGCTCGCTTAATCAAACCATAAGTAAGGTACGTACGTTTCCCCCAACAGCGCAATTTAAACGCTAGGCAAAAGTCCTGCCTTCCGGAACAAGACCTCGTCCTTTGACTCCAGGCTAACTGGAACAACCAGATAACGAGTTGCCCACCAACAGGCGTCACCAATCATGGCCGCGTTTTGTTGCCATCAGAGATCCTAAATAGGCATTTTACATCAGAGTATGGCCGATAGGCCTATGTACTTTTCTTGTAAAAAGTTTCATTTGATGGTTCTGTTTCGTTCAAGTTTCCTTTTATTCAATCGCATAACACATTAAAAATGATATATGGTGATTTTATTTTTGTCCTTGATTTCGGGAATCCTGAAACGAAACATAGAACCGTCTAATTTAAAGCTTAAGAAGACTAAAATACGGTCAGTTTCCCCGTTCTGGGGTGGCAGCGGCGAACAACCTCTAAGGGGACGATATCTGCGAATGTTATTTCACGACCATTTCAAGATGTTTTCGTGACCTATTTTGATAACCGGGGCGCCTTAATGCTAATCGTATTAGAGTAACATAATTGTGAAAAGAAATTCTTATTAAAGGTTTTTATAAAAGGCACACATCCTCTTTTAAAAAAAGGACATACTTATATGTATTCTTTACGATAATTTTATGACATTTTTACGACAATTGCAATGAATGAATAAAAAAATATTGTAATATACAAGGTATGTACTGACCTGAAGCTGGTAGGGTCGTTGTAGTTGTTGGTGTGGTTGTCGTAACGGTTGTCGTAGTGGTTGTTGGAGTGGTTGTCGTAGCGGTTGTCGTCGTAGTTGTTGGCGTAGTTGTCGTAGCGGTTGTCGTAGTAATTGTTGTAGCAGTTGTTATTGTAGTGGTTGTTGGCGTGGTTGTCGTAGCGGTTGTCACAGCGGTTGTTGTAGTGGTTGTAGGTGGAGTAGTGGTTGTTGTTGCGGCTGCGGTAGTCGTAGGTGTTGTTAGAGGAATGGTGGTTGTAGGTAGGCACGGAGGTTTCCTCCTCGGGCACTGCTGCAGTTTGTTGTGCCCACAATAGTTTTAGGTGGCACCAGCGTCGTTTGTCGTAGCGAGAGCCGGTAATCGTGGTGGCCCCGCTGACATCGGTAGGTCACTGACGCACTGGATGGTTGTTGCGGCTCGCTGCGATCGAGGTGGCCGTGGTTGCTGACGTCACCGAGAAAGCCGTGGCCGAAGCCAAAGTGGAAGCGGAAAGTGCCGGAAGACTCCCGTCATCGCGGTCAAAACTTCAACCGCGCGCGATGCATACAGTACCGATGAACGTGTCATCCGACCAGATGCATGAGTTGTGGTGGTATCTTCGGACACATTGGTCGAAACGGTGTAGTCATGTTGGTCGTGGTCGTTGTTGGGGGTGGTAGACGTGAAATCTGTACAACAAGACAGAATCACTGTTAGCTCAGAACCAACCTCCTTACAAGACTCAAAGAGAAATTTATTTAGATGCTGCTAAAAAAGTCAAGTTTACTGTTATAAATGTAATTTCAGAAACTATGTGTCACCGATATTTTACCTTGTCCAATATCAGTACTCGGAAAAAAAAAGTTCGCGCTGGGGGTTGCAATATGTGAGATAGATGAATAGGAATCCAACCGGTAGTATACATACAGTGAACAGGCGGTTTATTGATCCGTAAGTTTATAATGAATTATAATGTTTTTAAATCACTTATATAGAAGAAAATGTTACCTGATGACTGCACTTGAACCTAACTGTACCTGATGACTGCCCTTTGACGTCTTGTTGCTCCACTTCTTCTTGTTTGGGTTCGCAGATCGCCGTGTCGTACTTCTCGATGATGTAACGTGTTGTTGGGACAAGTGAAGGTGCCTTGGTACCTGAGGAACTTCTTTGGAGCATCTATACCATTGCTCAGCTTCTCTGTCTTTGTGTGTGCAGATGATTTTCACCGTCTTCGATTTAATTCCAGGGCGATCCAGTTGATTTGATGCGAACGCCTGAAGGAACAAATAGAGATAGCATTTCGGAGCTCAGTGAATTATTTTCATATTGGTATCTTTTGATTCATCAGGAGTTTTGATGGAATTTGATAAAAAGGTACTTAATATAACACTGATATAAAAGATTGTCGTTTTAATTCACTTATGTATCCCAGAGCCACATATGTGTGTAGAGTGATTTCTCGTTGCATGCTACACGCTATATGTATGGTAGTTTTAATGCATGCAGTTTCCACATACACAGAATGGATGCGCCACGGTTTAGTGTAAAACGCAAGACCGTAGAGCCATGTAGTTTGTTAACTAACCCTTAGCGCATTTACTCAGAAAAACTTTATCAAAATGTATCCTGCAGACCATCAAAGTTCAACAAAAGTAGCTGAATGGGAACCAAGGAATTGTTTTGTGTCTTGGCATTTTATAAGATTCCTAAAATGCTTCTGCTTCTTTCTGCAGCTTCTTTAATTGATCATGTTTATGCAAATCACAATGAAAATATTATTCAGTCAGGTATTATAAGTGTAGGATTAAGTGATCATGAATTAATTTATTGTGTTCGTAAGATTATAAGCAAATTTTCTTCCTAAATTTTGTAAAATACTAAGAAAATTATAAGAATGTTATTGGAACAAGTAGATGAAGATATCTTGAAGTGTCCATTGACCAAATTGGTGTGGCCAGTAAGTGCAGATGATAAATTAGAAATGTTTGTTAAAAGTAGTCGTAGAACCTCTAAATGAACATGCACACCCCTTGAACATTAAGAATTAAAGGTAAGCCCGCCCCCATGGTTAACAGCAGAGATTAGGAATCCATGCATAGAGAGAACTCACTTGCGCAAAGAATTTAGAATTTTTAGAAGGCAGTCAACGTGGAGGAATACAAGAAAGTTAGGAAATAAGGTAAATATCAGATTCGTTTTTCTAAGCGTGACCATTTTAAGTCTACTTTTGATAATGACATTTCTTCAAAATCTTTATGGTCAGTTTATAATAAGTTGAAGGTAACAAAGTAAAAAGAGTGTAGCATAGCCTCATTGACATAGAATGGGGTATCCTACACGTCTAATCCAGATATGTTTCTGTTTGTATACAAAAAAGTTTTGTTGTGACGATGTAGATTTTTCAATGAAATTGGTAGTTTACAAAGATTTAAATAGAGAGAAGCAGAGAATCTTCATTACAAAGTAACTAATGAAGATCATTTCAGCAATTAAACGCCTTACAAATTAGAAGCTCTGCAACAATTCAAGAGATTCCATGCATAGTTTTAAGAAAATGCGCATCAATAGTCGGATTATGAGAGTATCTAATTTCCCTTTCTTTCTGTAGGTGATTTCCCACACAGCTGAAATTGGCAAGGGTAACGCCTATTTATGAGGGTAAAGGGAAAAGAGTGATAGGAATTCTTATCGACCATATCAACTCTTCCATTGTAGGGAAAATTATTGAAAATATTTTAACCAAAGGTTATTACTGAAGTGGCTGCTCTGAAGGTTTAAGTGCAAACACACATCTGGTTTCAGGAAAAGGGTAAGGTCCAAAGCGCCAAAGTGCCCTTCTAGCATTTACAGATTTATTCTATACAGGGATTGTAACGTACTGGTACGGTTTGGAGCTGTCCTTGTTGATCTTAGGAAAGCATTTGATCAGTACCTTTTTTTACCTCTTTTTAATAAAATACAAACCAGGTTTAACGTAATTCCTTATTTGTTACAATTTTGGGCGGTTATTTTTTTTAAAAATAGAAAAAATGTTTTATAAATCTTGCAAATATATAGTTCAAAAGTATTCAATATACATGTGGAGTACCCCAAGGATCAATATAGGACCCCTGTTATTTATTCTTTAAATATAGATATTATCTAACTATAATGGGAGGCATCAATTTTATAATCTTATATGCTTATGACTTGGTCTTTTTATTTAGAAGGTGTGGATGTCGAGAGATCGTAAGACGTCTTCAAGAATTCTAAAGAGGATGGATGATTGGTTTTTAAAACTCAGAACTTGATATTTAATTATGCAAACAAATTTTAGTGATTTTTCATAAGGCTAATGATATAAGCCTGAATTATATTCATTTGAACGTTAATTGTATGGTTAAGTTAATGTTCTAGAGTGTATGATTTAAATATCTTGGAGTTTTTCTTAATTGTAATTAAATTTAAAGAAACAGTATGAATATGTGTGTATAAAAGTTCATCAGCAATTGAATTATAAGTAAATAGAGGTTTGGGGGTAACCGAGAGAATGTTGAGGTGTACTTGTAGATTCTTATATTCACTCTGTTATTGATTATTGCTTATTGTTGGGCAGTAAAGACCTTCTAACTGAGTATGTTTGTACTCCAGAAGAGAATTGCCATCTGTTTGGATTCATTTCCCTTGAACCAAGATTTGCAGTCTGATTGTTTCACGTTGGGAGAAGGATGAAGTTGCGTGCTGTAAATACATACAAAGTATTGAAAGGTATGTTTTTAGGTTTCTACCCAATATTTTAAAATTGTTGATCGTGATAGAAATTCTACTTTAAATAAACTCGCATTGGAAGTTCCTAGATTTAAATTCTAAGCATTTAATTAGTCCTTTATGTACAGAGGCGGTTCCTATTGGAATTCAATTTCTTATGATATTAGAAGTCCAGGTTTACTGTCTAGGAATTGTACAATTTAATAAAAGTAAAATTGAAGCAATGATAATGAATCAAAGAGCAAAAATTGATTTTTACTACTTTTTTGTAAGTTATTGGTCTGTGTGTTGGTGTAATGTTAATTTACCTTCATAAGCTCTTATGTTGATTTTTGCTTTTCTCTTTGTTTGTTTTCTTATTAGCTTGATTATGATATAAACAATGTTATTTTCAACTATATTTTTCCTGCCTAGGATTTTTTATTTATTTTTTATTTATTTCTTTAACGTCTTCCGTTATTCAGTTAAACTGATTTACAAAGGAGGACAACTAAATAATCTAATTACATAGAGCAGACACAACAATGAACTACATTTAAGTAATATTTGAAATAGTAATATTACAAACAATGCATTAAATACTCACAAATTGATAACAAATAAAAGGATATTAATGCAAATTTAATAATGAATCATATATATAAAAAAGGGGGTGGGGAATTTAAAACAAAGAAAAGACAAAAGAAGAAAAAGAAAGAATAAGAAAAAAGAAAAAAGGAAAGGAAAAAAAAAAAGAAAAAAAGAAAGAAGAAAGAAAAAAGAAAAAAAACATTAAAAGACCAACGAAAAGAAAAACTGATTTATTAGAGGTCCCACTCAACCGAATATGAGTTTTTGCACAAAAATCAGAACAGCAAATCAGGATTAACCAATCTTTCGGGAAGAACCCCGAACGCGAATCTTCATTCCTTGTGTTCAACCATCATTCTGTGTTCAAATCTTGATAAACAATTTAGTACAAAAGATCTGACTTTAATATATAATTATATCAGATATATAATTATTTAAAAGTGTTCAAGTCAAACTGATCACAGCAATGATTACAGGACACCTAACTCAAGTTGCAAGTTCCCCAGTGGGCGGCAACCCGACAATCTAGGCAGAAAATATCAATTGAAATACATTGAATACATCAAAATCAAGCAATAATAAACAAACAAAGAGAACAGCAAATCATAAATAAGAACATATGAATTATAAATTTAACATTAACATAACACCTGACAATGCCACAAATCAATAGTAAAAATCAATTCTTCTTGTTCTTCGATTCATTATCATTGCTCAATTTTACTTTATAAATTGTACTATTCCTAGCTCAGTAAACTGGCTTCTAATATCTAAGAAATTTGAATTCCAAAAAGATACTCCTCTGTACACAGAATGACTTTCTTAATATTCAGAATTTAATTTAGGAACTTTTCCAAAGAGTCATTGAAGAGAATTTCTATCACGATCAACAAATTGAAAATATTGGGTAATCTAACCTGAATACATCCTTTCAATACTTTGTATGTATTTACCAGTTATCTATATTTCATTCTTTCCTCCATCGTGAAGCAATCAGATTGTAAATCCTTGGCTTATAGGATTGAATCAACATATGGTCAATTCTCTTCTGAATACAACATATTCGGTAGAAGGTCTTACTGGGGGCCCAACCCACTAACAATATCGATAATAGAGTGAATATAAGATCTACAGTAACTTTTAACATTCTCTCGTGTTTACAAAACCTCTTCATTCTACTTATAGTTCCTATTGCTGATGATACTTTATTACATACATATTCATACTGTTTCTTAAAATTTAAATTACCATCTAGAAAACTACCAAGAGATTTAAATTCATATACTCTAGAAATTAGCTTTACCATTACAATTCAACGTCAATGAATATCATTCATGCTTCTATCATTAGCCTAATGAAAATCAAAAATTTGTTTTTACTATAATTAATATCGTTCCTGAGTTTTGAACCAATCATCCATCCTCTTTAAAACTTCTTGAAGACGTCCCTTACGATCTCTTCAAACATCCACTACCTTCTAAGTAAAAGAACAAGTCATCAGCATATAAACTATAATTGATTCCTCCCATTTAGTAGATATATCATCTATGTAAAGAATAAATAAAGGGGTCCTATATTGATCCTTGGTGGTACTCCACAAAATAATTGAATACTTTTGACTATATTTTGCAAGATTGATAAACATTTTTCATTTTTAAAAAAGGGTAATCCGTAATATTTAGGATAACCAATAAGGCGTAATGTTATACCTGGTTTTTGTTTTTTTATTAAAAGAGTTAAAAAGGTACTGGAATCAAATGCTTATCCTAAGATCAACAAAAACAGCTCCAACCTTACCATTCTCTTGTCAAATCCTTTATGATAAATCTGTAAAATGCTAGCAGGGCACTTGCGTTGATCTACCTTGTCCTAAACCATGTTTGTTTTTCACCTTAAACCTTCAGATGCATCCACTTCATGTAATAACCTCCTGTGCAAAATATTTTTCAATAATTTTCCTACAATTGGAAGAGTTGATATAGGTCGATAAAGAATTCCTATCACGCTTTTTTACCTTTACCCTTATAAATAGGTTTTACCCTTGCCTAATTTCAGCCTGTGTTGGGAATTCACCTACAAGAAAGAATTGCAATTAGATACGCTAATCAATCCACTATTGATGCGCATTTCTTGAATACTATGCATGGATCTCTTGAAGTGGTTGTCGGCTTTAATTTAAGGCGTTTAATTGCTGAATGACTTCTTCATTAGTTACCTTTACATGCGGAGATCATCCTTGCTTCTTTTCTTTTAAATCTTTAAACTTACCAATTTCACTGGAAAAATCTACATCGTTCACAACAAAACTTTTCTGTAACAAACATCAAATGTCGGAGTAGACGTGTAGGATACCCCTTCTCTGTCAATGAGGCTATGCTACACATCAAATTTTTCACTTTGTTACCTGTCAACTTTTATAAACTGACCATACAGATTGAAGAAATATCTTATCAAAAGAAAACTTAAAATGCTCACTGCTTAGAAAAACGAATCTGATTATTTACCTATTTCTAAGCTTTCTTGTATTCCTCCCCACGTTGTGGCTTCTAAAATCTGAATTCTTGCGCAAGTGGTCTCCATCTATGCATGTTTTCCTAATATCTGCTGTTAACATGGGGCTGGTTTTTCCTTTAACTCTTAATTTCACGGGGGTGCTTGCTCATTTAGAGTTTCCACGGTTACTTTAAACAAACATTTCTAGATTTATCATCGAACTACCGCCATCCCAACTTTGGGTCATGGGAACCACTATGATTAAATCTTCATTTACCTGCTTCCAATCGAACATTCTTTATAATTTCAGTATTTACAATTTAGGAAGAACTTTTGCTTATAACTTATTACGAACACATAAATTAAATTCATGATCACTTAATCCACCTTATAAGACCTGACTGAATAATATTTTCATTTGATTTACCTAAACATGATCATTAAGTTAGCTTACCGCTAATTATTAACCCTAGTAACAGATTTTTTATCATTGCACCATCCCATTGATCTAGTAGAATTTGAAATGATTTACGGGTTGTCTTCTTACTTCAAATCAATGTTGAAATCACCTAGAAAAAATAAATTCAGTAGCTTCCAACTTTAAATTATTTACTAAACTATCAAAAACAATCTGAAAATTTCTTCAACTTTACGTTGGAGCTTTATAAACTGCTTAAAATCATTGGTTTTACTTTGGAAGCCAGAATTTAACTGACTGCAACTCTACATCATCGGAAATTTAAACTTTACCTCAACATAACACTTGACATGAACTTCTCGCAATCATAAATAACTAACCCTCCCCCATACCCCGTTTCACCGATCAATCTCTAGCATTTTTATATTGTCAACGTAATAAAACCATCTGGAACGATTCATCTAATATGTTCACAGCAGCAATGATACAAAATTGTACTTGTCACGAATAACCCTCACTGATCTATATACTTATCCACTTAACGTATATTTAAGATGTCAAGCTTCACTTCCTTTTTGCAATACTGGTACACCTTTTAGGCAACATCATCATTACTTTTGAGACTCTTCGTCGACAATCATGATTAAAATAGATCGTGTACCTTAGCGGGGAAATAAACATTCCATACAGTACCATCTCGCGAAACTCTTCTTGTTCTAATCTTCAGTTCATAGACATCTTGAACCACCACATTGAAGACACTTGCTGGTATTCCAATTGACTATACACTTATTGCATTCACCCATCGTCCGCAATGAATCGAATGTCTCATTGCTCTATTTATACACATTCGATGAAAAAAAAGTTTACATAGCGTAACACTTTAGGCTTTTTATTTTTTAATATTTCTTTCTGCAACTTACACACGGTACAATACTTAACCATTCTGAATGAAAATGAATCACTATTTTAAAATATGAAAGGGTTCTTATATATTCAATTAACCTTATTCTGCTGTCAAGAAAGTGTAAACATAATATTGACACTTGGCTATAAAACAAAATACAAACTTTAAAGTGTAGCTTATAGTTCCCTCAGTAAATTTAAAGACTTTAAAATCCCCAAATCTGTAAAATAATGAACGGAGTTTACGTCACTCTAAGTATTATACTATAATAGTATATAATACCTTGTCTTAGGTACAAGTAGGTTTAAAAACATGTTTTTAAATCTAATATGAACGACTTACTTCTGTCAGATCAAATAAAACTTCAATTGTCTATGTTATTTTTCAGCTTTACCCACACAATTTGGTTAAAACAACTGAATTATGCTGTAAAATAATGAAACTAAACTCCTTCATGTCACTGCGTAGTATAATTCCTAGAAGATCCAGTGCGAGTGCAAATTTGTTATGGGTTTCTTGTATTTCCGTGTAAAGATAGAAAATTATCAGGAGATTTTCTAAGCTTGACAGATTGGAAAAAAGACAAACGCATTGTCTGGTTGCCGCCCACTGATGGAGCTTGCAACTTGATTTAGGTGTCCTGTATCATTGCTGTGATCAGTTTGACATGATATTTTTTAAATAATTATATATCTGATATAATTATATATATGAGTCAAGATTTGAACACAAAAATGAAGATTGAACCCAAGAATAAAGATTTCGCGTTCGGTGGTTTCTTCCGCGAAAGTTTGATTATACTCTCTGATTTGCTGTTCCTGATTTTTGGCAAACCTCATATTCGTTTGAGTGGGATCGTCTAATAAATCAGTTTTTTTCTTTTCGTTTTTCTTTTTTAATGTTTTTTTTTTTTCTTTTCTTTTTTTTTTTTTTTTTTTTTTTTTTTTTTTTTTTTTTTTTTTTTTTTTTTTTTTTTTTTTTTTCTTTTCTTTTCTTTTTCATTCTCCACCCTTTTTTATATTTGATTCATTCATTAAATGCATATAATATCATTCAATTTGTTACCAAAATTCTTGTGTTAAATGCATTGTTGTTGTAATGCTACTATTTCAAATATTTACGAAAATGTAATTTATTGTTGTTTCTGCATCTATGTAATTAGATTTATTTAGTTGTCCTCCTTTGTAAATCAGTTTTTATAACTGAATAGGATAGACGTTAAATAAATAAATAAATAAATAAATAAATAAAAAACACCAGCCAGGCAGATACAAGTCAGTATGGTAGTTTGCAGTCGTCACCGACAGGTAGCAGAGCCATGCTCATCTCAGACCATTTCTTGAAACAACAATTCAAACCTCAAAGGAGGATCTAAACTGTTTTACTTAGTAATTATTATTTATCCACAGAATAAAAACGTTATTTTTTAAACGTATTTATTTACTTTTCCTTATTGAATTTGAATAGGTCACAGAAGTGGGAAGACACCAGTGGCAAAACTAGCATGTCGTTATGGTGGGGGAGTCTCATGCAGCCGGCCCAGGTTCGATCCCCGTCTGGACAACTTTTTTTGCACTTTTTAACATACATATTATTATCGGGGGTGCCCAAACATATATAATGAGTTGAGTCATTTTGTTGTGGCATGATTTTTTCCTGAATATTTTTTGTACACAAATGCACCAGTAATAATAATTTTTCAATAATTCCTCGATAATTTTTCCCAATAGTTTCTCCTTAATAATTATTTCCAATGATATTTGCTCAATAATTAATCCAATTTTATCATTGGGCAGAAAATCAATGATTTTTTTTAAAAAGATTGAATGATTATTTCCGTGGGGGGCCCAACCCTCATGCAGTATGTTATGGCCATCAGAGGTCGGGACTTACATCCCAACTCACCGACCAAGCGTTCTGATGAGAAAAAGAGACATATAGGATAAGATAGGATCTCTTTAGCATGTAGCTCCATTATCAACATAAAAACCACAGCATTAAATGTTTACATCAGCAAAGAATTTGTGAGTTTTGTCAAGCGAGTTATTGCTAGTGTTGTGATATTTTACTTTTTATCTAGATAAAGATACAGATAATTGTCCAAAACTTTATCTAGGCAAGATAAAACATGAAGTGAAGAAAATTATCTAGATAAAATACAATAGTTACAAATAATAATCTAGATAATTTTGTTTAGATAAAATAAAATGATTGAGATTGATGTGTTTTTTTAAATATTATTTTTCCCCCAAACAACAGTTTTCTTGTCCAATGGTACTATTTGTCAGACTTGACAAGTTGACATTACCCGGGTACGCACATAACAACTAGTAGAAGTATTTTTCATTTAAAAAAGTGACTAAGTATAATATGTTTGTCACATTATTGTTTATTATTTTACCTAAAAGATTAACATAACATGAACATAAGATAAACTTTGTTTATAGTTAATGGAAAAATAAAACATCAAACAACTTATTTAGATAAGATAATGAATAACGCTTTCTTCAAGATAAGTCACAACACTGGTTTTTGAGTAGTGCATTATTGCAAGTCCCGTCTCGGGTCCCTGACTAGAGATTAATTTGTTAAGACTAAGGGGGAGTGGGACACATTAGCCTGTTAGCAAAAAGCTATTCACACGGCCAAAAAGCATCCGACGTACATCAAATTTGCAATGTTGTCAACAAAAATTTATCTTAATCAGTCAGAAAAAATCAAGAATATAGTCAATTTAGGAGTTTTTAACAAAATCAAAATTCGTGAAAATTAATTAAATTTTTTAAAAATTATTAAAAAAAAAAATTGGAAATCTGTTGCTGTAGAGCCCTATACTTTCAAATTTTTGACATATGTTTTAAAATTTCAAACACTGTTGTTCAGTCGGCTGAGCGAACAGCAATTTCCTAAATGCTTTGGGGTAGGCGGTCACTTGAATTCCTCAATTTCGTGAAGCTTGCACCTTTTTAAACTATTTTTTACACTAATTTATTCAATAAAAGTATGACCCCAGTAATTTCGAAGGAATTTATTACAATAGCTCGCCTAGTAGTACCGTGAGAAGCATCATGTTTTCAATGCCAACGCCCGCTGTATTTTTTGCTGGCAAATATTTCACACTCTTTAGTCATCAATCATTCTCCCCATGTCCTTATTTTCTTGCAAAATAAATTAATTTAAATACGAAAACGTAATTCTACTGGTTCACAATCAATGTTTTAAAAACTGTGCTCTTTAGTATTGTATACATACTTAAATAAGCTTTACATTACCCATTAGACCTTGACTTCAATAAAACGGGTTATCCCATTTTGTCAATTAAAAAAAAAACACAAACGCACAATATTTTCAGGATTTTTATTCAGTGTGAATTACAAACTAGTTTTGATTGCAGGATATATAATAGATCGCCATTGGAGATCTTACATTCTCCTTCCAGAGCCAATTGCATTTCCCCAGAAGCGTCTAAGCTCACAAGTTTGGAAACGTATAGGAATTGAAACAGATAGTCTAGCGTTTCAATGCCTTGAATCAATCAATGGCAACAATTTCAAATGAAATTCAAAAATAATTATTCATATCAACACAAAAAGGCAATTGCGAAAGTCTAACCGGAATAATTGTGCTTATCAATGTCCGCCCTTAACACGGACAAAATTAAATTATAAATAATGTTGTCATAACGTATCATTTCAAACCGATGTGAGGCTCCCCAATGCGCTGTACAATCTTGGGAGCTATGGTGGACCGGTCTATTACTTCCAACATATGTAAGGCAGCTTCCAATTAGTGCATCTGTCAGCAGTTATATCGAAGAGCGCTCTAAACGCCCTGGACATTGTGGTACACACTGTGCCCGATTGGGGTCTATTAGCTGACCACTTTAATGACGGATCCGCACTTATCAATCCACCACCTGCAATTCATAAAACAGAATATACAACATTACTTGACAATCAAGCAAGATGAACCCACGCTGACTTGATTTGATGGGAACGTGGGATCCTAAACCATGTTTTCCAAGTTAAATGTATATGTGGCGACAATGGCGGCAACTTTACACCCAGCGATCAGTCTGGCTGCGGATCTGATGACTCCAGCTATCTCCTTATGGTCAGGCGGCATACCTGGAGATATCCACGGAATACTTCAATTTTAGTATAAAAGCATGAAATTTGGCATGATGATCGGGCATACCCTTCTGATGATTTAAGGAAATGGAGCCAATCGAAAATTTACCCAGGAACCCCTCAAATCAAAGATGGCGTCCAGACATGGCCGAACTTTTAAAAATTATGGTCCTATGTTATTCATTTTCACTTTACGCACGTACTTTCAAGTACTGAATATAAATTTGAGGTTCAAATTACCTTTCTATAATCAGAAACCTCTCAAAATTAAAGATGGCGGCCAAAAAATCAGTTTGTCATTTATTAACGGATTTGATTGAATTTCAGTTCCTACACGTATATTGAGCTGCTGAGTATCATTTTGAGGTAAAAATATGTTTTTTTTTTTACATTTATTGGTCACATAACATAGAAAAAGTTTGAAAAAGGACGAAACAAGATTTTGTAATGTGATTATTTACTAAACTAACTAGCCAAACCTGATAAAAACACACTAGTACGCATTAAGCAAACACTTATTAATGTTAAATACGTACAAGTGTGTTTTTATCAGGTTTGGCTCCCAGTGATAAGTAAATAATCTCATTACAAAATCTTGTTTTGTTCTTTTTCAAACTTTTTCTAGGTTATGTGACCAATAAATGTCAAAAATATATTTTTAACATCAAAATGGCACTCAGCAGCTCAATATACGTGCAGAAACCGAAATTCAATCAAATCCGTTAATAAATGACAAACTGATTTTTTAGCCGCCATCTTTAATTTTGAGAGGTTTTTCATTTAAAAAAGTTAATTTGAACCTCAAATTTATATTCAGTACTTAAAAGTACGTGCGTAAAGTGAAAATGAATAACATAGGACCATAATTTTTAAAGTTCGGCCATGTTTGGACGCCATCTTTGATTTGAGGGGTTCCTGGGTAAATTTTTGATTGGCTCCATTTCTTTAAATCATCAGTGGGGTTGTCCGAACATCATGCCAAATTTTATGATATAATACTAAAATTGAAGTATTCTACAGGTATGCCGCCTGGCTATTAGTATATTATTCGTTACTTCCGTGATTGCAACTGCTTTTATCACGGGCGCTGCAAACTTTACTGACATTCGAGATGTATCTTTTTTTTGTAACTTTTACCGTATCCGACAGAGGGCGATACAATAGCAAAATGGTTATTTTCTTTAGTGCTGACAAACCTCTAATATGACACGTATTATTGTATTACAATATGAGTAGTGCACATGTTTACTGGTATTGTATTTCTTAGTAGGAATCATGTAGATTGTATATTGTAAAGGAATAATTTTGACTAATCATTATCAAGAATATTAAGTATAATAACTACAACTTATTTCACAACCAAAAACATCAAATGATAACAAACTCACCTGGGTTCTTCCAGACCCCATCAACTAATTCAGCTCCGGTCCAGACGTCCCCGTTGAATGAAGCTCCTGGGTAAATGGTTGCATCGTTGGCCCAGTCGGACATATAAAACATCCTATAGTCCCCGGCCGGTACCAAGAGTGTGGCGTTTCCGGCTGCGCAGTCCGCCTTGGCGTCGGCCAGAGTCTTGGCTGTACACTTCTTGATTGTGCCCACATTTAATACGGAGGAAAAGGTGCACGGAGCTGGAAGCAAAACATTAGTTTTCTTACGCACTAAACATAAGTATACCTAGCCCAGCACTCCGAGGTTGCCTCAACATGTTGGCTGCGCCAGCAAGCAAGCATCAGAATACGCCATTTTGGGGACCAAGTTTCTTCTCTTTATTTTAACAATATCCTCAGCAAAAAAGTTTCTTTAAAAATTATCACAACACTCATTCACCTCGAACGAATATTATTATAAAACCAGACAAATAAACTTTTACCTGGGTTACTTACTTTCTTTTATTCACGATATTTTGGAGTTTCCTAAGTATCGCGAATTCAAGTAAGTAACCCAGGTTTAAGTTCAGTTGAGTCGTTCAATAAAGCTACTTTCGTTTCCTAAGAGACTTCTATGGGATGACGACGTGAGAAACTAGGCGCTTTAACGGGTAGTATGTTGCGCCGCCTGTGACATTGAAAGTTGATGCGACGATTATTAATTGTGTGTTCAATGATTGTATTGTTTTCTAGTGTATATATAACAAAATAAAATTATGGTGATAGTGATAGTGATAGCAAATCAAAAGTTATTTATTTATATGGAAATAAAGAAAGAAAGAAAATGTATGTGATGTGAATAATAATTTTTTAAATATGTTGCTTTGAATGAGAAATGTAGAAATTTGTAGCCGCATCATATGAAAGTTCTTCGTCTTTTTTCAAGAGTAAAGTCCGAAAAAGCTATTTTTACTATCAACTCCCGATGCCCTACTAGTTTAATAATTACATGATATTTTGTTTGTATGTCGTGAAATATGGAAAACCTGCCCAGGGTGCAATTCGTGCCCTTCTACAGGTGTCAAACATGATACGTTAGTAACAACTGTGAAGGGATGTCCAAGGGCTGTTTAAGAGGTACCGCAAAAAGCGTGAAAGTGAAACAGGGCGCGTAAAAGGGCGAGTTCCCAGGCTTAAATGAAAATTGAGCGACATATAATTGGGTAAGCTATAGTTGTGTACTCAAAATATAACAAACAATATGGGAAGTCAATGATGACGACAATTAAAGTTTTTATTGATAATGGGAAATAAAGAAAGAAAAAGATGGATATGAATAATAATTTTTTAAATGTGCTTTGAATGAGCAAATGAGAAATTTTAGCGCATATATGACAAGTCATTCAGGTCTTTTTTCCAAAAGAAACGACCAGGCAATATTTCTATCACCCAAAGAGCACTAGTTAATATTGATGATATTTTGTTCTAGTTCGGAATCTAAGGAAAACCCTCAAGTGTCATTCGTGCCCTTCTAGCTTCAACATGATAGTAAACTGTGAAGGGACTGTCCAAAGGCTATTTAAAAGAAAACCGCCATAAAAAGCCGCAATAAGCCGAAACCAATTTTGAGGGGGTCGTAATAAGGCTTCACTTCTCATAAGACGAAGGCTAGTTTTCGATTTTGCAATTTGCATAGCATTGCGCGGACATTATTAAGAGCGACTCAAAAAGAGCGAATGTCATTAGGCGACATCAATAAGACGAAGGCCATGAATGTTGCTCCTTTAGAGCGCAGACAATAAGGTCTTCCTTATGTCTGACATCTTAAAATAGCGCAGCATAAAGAGTCCGACCATGGTCGGCTTATTTGTCACGCGCTTATGTCGCGCCTTTTGCCGCGACTCTTCTGACGAGAACCGTTTAAGAGAATCTCTTTTATTTGGCTAAACGCCGAGAAAAACCTGTAGAAACCTGTCAGAATTGTCAGTTTCGGATTCGAGCCCAGACCTTCCAAATGAGAGTCTTAAACTTGACGCTAGATACACAATGTCAGGAACTAACAGATGGAACCCACCACTCACATTCAACTTCGGGGTGGCTCGCACGGGAAACAATTTTACGTAAATAATAGATGTGAACTTACCTGATGCTGGTAGGGTCGTGGTGGTTGTAGGTGTAGTTGTTGTTATGGTTGTCGTGGTGGTTGTAGGCGTGGTTGTCGTAGCGTTGTCGTAGTGGTTGTCAGGCGTGGTTGTCGCAGCAGTTGTCGTAGTGTTGCGCGTTGTCGAGTGCGTGGTTGTCGCAGCAGTTGTCGTAGTGGTTGTCGGCGTGTTGTTTGAAGCGGTTGTCGTAGCGATTGTCGTAGCAGTTGTAGTGGCGGACGGTGGAGGAGTGGTTATGGTCGTCAGTGAAGATGTCATAGGAGCAGCAGTGGCTGTGGTCGTTGCTGGGTTTGTCATCAACAGCTAGGGTGACTTGTCCTCCCGTCACTGCTGCAGTTGTCAGGCCCATATTAGTGGTCGCAGTTACAGCAGTCAGTAGTGGTAACTGCAGTTGCTGTAATCGCTGATGTTGCCAATGCTGTCCGAAGTTGTATTTGTAGCCGCAGCTGTCGGGGTGGCAGCTGACATCGTGGTCACTGACGCACTGGATGCTGTTGCGGCTCCAGCGCTCGAGGTGGCCGTGGTCGCTGACGTCACCGAAGCCGTGGTTGTTGTGGCTGTTGTAGCAGCCGAAGAGGAAGCGGAAATGCCCGAAGTCTCCGTCATCGCGGTCGTGTCCTCAACCGAGCTCGACGTATCGGTAGACAATGACGTGTCATCCGACACAGCAGCAGCTGAGGTGGTGGTGGAATCTTCGGACACATTGGTCGACTGAGTGGTCATGTTGGTGGTCGTGGTCGTATTAGGGGTGGTTGACGTGTAATCTAGGACATCAAGGCACCCCAGTTTTAGTTTGAATTACAGCTTCATATTATCATATCTGATAGTCCAAGAGAAATTTATTAAGGTGACAAATTGAGCCAGTTGCAAAGTTTCATGGATAGATTTGTAGATAATTCAACAGGAAACAAACAAACAGTTATTGTAACTAAAACAGGAGCTTGAGA